>CM035232.1:33548942-33703735 GCA_020226215.1 Sindora glabra | reverse complement strand
TTATTCCAAAATTAAATTATCATAACAGTAATTTGATCAACAATATTACATAAAATAGTACAAGAATTTCATGCAATTAACCCATGATAGGTGAGTATAATTACATAAAATTTAAAGGCAAAAGATGAGAAATTATAATCTTTGTATAAATAAAACAATTAACTGCATATTAATGCTAAAATTATGAAAATATGCATACAGTATGTAAATCATCCAGAAAAAATTTTGTACAGTACACAATTATACAAAGATTACATACTAAAATTTTCAAGCTAAAATTTAATAAAAAACATACTAAAAAATTAAAATAAAAATTAATTAAAAAATTTTATTTTCAAAAAATTATGAAAAAATTACCAAAAAATCTAGCTCAGAGAATGGAGCAGCATAGTATTTTTAAAATCTAAAAAAAATTATGGAAGGAGGCACGTGGCATGCATGCGTCACTAGCGCGTGTGGAGCTTCGTTTAGTCAACCTACAGAGTTCACTTTCTGTGTGCGCGTGAAGTGCACGAGCCAAAATGCCATGTGCGCACATGAGTTACACGCACTAGAGCGCGAGTGGGCTAGTCCCAGGGTGCTGTTTCATCTCCTCTAGCCTGAAACTTTTTGTTTGTTTCTCGGGTTTTTTATATGTTTTTCGGGAAAAGAAAAATTACAGTTTTAACCCCACCTAATCATTTAATTTTTAATCTCTAATTTAATTGGGCTTTAAACCTAATTTAATTTACAACATTGTGCACTAATTAATGCTAGGAAAATACACATATATCATGCTTTTAAATTTTTGTTATACATCCGTAAGTTTTTCATCTTTTATTCAACATTAATTTCTATTTAAAGGCTATTATCACAGAACACACTTTAGGGTTTTTATCTACCATAATGTTTCTAAAATTTCTGTGATCTTAGTTTTTCAGAATTTATTCAAAATATTCAATAATTTTCAGAAATTCAACAGTTCTAGATTTACCGAAAATAGATCCAAATATTATAAAATTTTAATCTCAATTCAAATTAATAACATACTGATTAAAATAAATAATAAATAATAAATTCAAAAATAATATCACCATAATTTTATTTTTGTATATTATGGCTAGAAACATACAAGGATTCATACTGGATAAAATATAAAATAACAACATGTAATTGTGCAATATGACTCATCAATATGGATTTTCTGCCTCTGATACTAATTGTAAGAAATTTTAGGATTCATAAAATAATTTAATATTCATATAACCATAAATCCATAAAGAGGCATACAATAATTGCACAAATAAAATAAAGAGTTTTCGAGTTACCTGGCCCTCCTGCTGTATCCATAATGTCTGATTGTAGGATTGGTTGGATCATTGGCCACTCTTCCTCATGTAAGTCTCAGAGAGAATATTTGGAATTTACAAACTGCAATGTGATGAGAGACTGTAGCTCACCTTATAAAGAGGTGGATAGGGATCCTAACCCTAACCCAACTAGGATTAATTGGCTCATCACAATTAATCTAGAATAGGGTATATGCACACACATTAGAGTTTTAATAAAATACAAACTCTAGGCATTATTATTATATTAATGACATTGAATTAATATTAATTCAATTATATATTAAAATATGTTTAGTACATAAAATTATTTTACACACCCATCAGAATTAACAAAGGTATTGTCAAATGAAATAGCATATGGACACATAGATGAACATTGGAAACGAACAATGTCATGATGTGTATAGTGGGGGCCATGGGCCACAGGTGAACTGGTCTTAAAGTTCATGGAATAATTTATCATGACATCTGTATCAATAAAAAATAAAACAACAAAGCAATGGTTGCTTGACTGCCATTGAAGTTACCTTGACAATCTTTTAATTTTGAAGAGGAAAGGGAGGACATGCAAGGATTATAAAAAATAAATAAAATGAACCTACGTTTTAACAATGGTTATTGCCTAAGTTTCAGCTGGCAACTTCATTTGGTAGATTATGCGGCATTTGCTATCAGCCACCTAAGACCAAACCAGTGAAGGATTAATCCCACAAGACCTAGAGGACTAATACATTGAATGGCAAGATAGTAAAGTGCATAAAGGAAGATAAATAATGAATGTAACCAAAACACACACAGATAAGAGCAATGAAGGCATGACACATATTATAAAGCATATTAAATACAAGCATGAAGTGCACAAGGGCAAAATATGGAATGCAAACAAATGCAACCAAAATTAGCTAAAATTTGAGACATCACAAATTAAAGAGGGGCTACTTTTATTATTTATATAAAGTTTCATTACAATTCTAGAACTGTGCAAGGGGGCACAAGCCATCAATTCGACCCTTAGAATAGTGCTATGTGACTACCAAGGAATGCAATCCCCTCTACGGAGCATTCTAAGTAAAAGCTCACCTAACAAGAGTAAACATACCTTTTTGGAGTTGGCATAAGGCTTTTTCTTATAACACCAAGTGGAATTTTACTATTAAATACACTAATGGAGAAGTAAAAATCCAAAGATCATAGTCATGTGTTTTATTACTTGCATTGGACTTGGTCAAAATTACAAGAAAAGCCCTAAAACGAGAAAAAATGGAAACATAGTACATTTGCTAAGTTTCATCCAAAATAGAGCACACTTCTCTAGTCAATTGTTGCACAAAATTGACTTGTGATATTCTCCCCATGTTTAGTTGGTCAATGTCCTCAAAGACTCTGCTACTTGAAAGTTTTGAATCTATTGCTTAAACTTTGACAAATCTTCTTCTTTCTCCCAATCAATCTCCTCTTTCCCACGCCCTTCCACTTCACTAACAAGCTTCTTTCTAGGGCACCACTTCACAATCATCACATGCTCTACTATAAAAATTTTTAGATGCAATAATGTGAATATCTATAATTTCTTTCAGCAATAACCAAAGAAAAGTAGTGATATACCATAAAAATTTTTAGATGGAAGGAAGACTTACCCATCAGAATTAACGAAGGTATTGTCAAATGAAGTAGCAGATGGACATATAGATGAACGATTGGAAATGAACAATGTCATGATGTGTATAATGAGCGCCATGGGCTGCAGGAGAACCGGCCTCAAAGTTTATGGAATAGTTTGTCTAGACATCAGCATCAGTAAAAAATAAACAACAAAGCAATGGTTGCTTGACTATCATATAAGTTGTCTTAACAATCTTTTAGTTTTGAAAGAGAGGACAAGAAAGGATTATAAAAGAAAACAAAATGAACCTACGTTCCGACAATGGTTGTTGCCCAGGTCAAACAATAATATTGAGCACATTGGGGGCGTTGCTTGATACCTTTATAATTGAAAAAAATTTCCAATGCGATTTGAAAGAGGAAAAAGAACAAAGACAGAATGAAATCATCGACATTTATACCAAATTCCTTTCCTTGTCTTATTTGCTCAATTTTGTGTACCTTCCTCCTCTTGCATTGCAAAAGTTCCTGACAACTATCGTCACAAACGTTCTGTTACGGCATTGGGAGGTCTCCCCGAAGCACATTCAGCACACTGGAGCATTGCATGATAATCCTGAAACTGAAAAAAGATGCAATGCAATCTGTAGAAAAATATATAAAAGGAAAAAGCAATGAGGCAGAATGAAATCAACGACATGTTTGCCAAATTCCTTCTCCTGCCTTATTAGGATTTCCTCTTCTGCCATAGTAAAATTGTCGCTTGAGATGGGTGAACTACCAAGATTACTTGAATCTTTGAGAGCAGAGTAGCCTTAATATAAAATGCAGCCTAATTAATTATGGTTTCCTCTTTCTCCATTGTAAAATTGCCTCTCTTGACATCAGTTCTTAGGTAGTCACCCATCTCGAGCAACAATTCTACTTGAATCTTTCAGAGCAAGGCAAGACATTGAGATGAACACGGGGAATCAGTTTATATAGCGAAAAAGCATATGCATTGTGATGAGGTCGGATGTACATTTGGAAATATATTTACAAGGCTGGGAAACCATTTTTGACACAACTCAGAGGTAAAATGCATATTTTCCAAATCCAAATAGAATATTAATACTAATATTTCATCTTAATTAATGGAGAATTTTAAAATCAAAATAACATTATCAACCAATTATGTAAGAATTAAACTTGTTCACAAATTAAAGAAAAGAAAGTTTCATATATATATATATATATATATATATATATAGGGAAAGAAAGAAATTAACATATTTTGAATTCTTTTTCCAAAACCATTTCGTATTCTTAGCAAATGAAATAAGAGTTAACCCATTAACAAAATAATTTATATGCCACTCATTCTTGGGAAATATTAAATTAAACAAAATGTTTAAAATTTATCAAATGAGTAGAGAATAATTCTATGGAATATTTCTTAACAAAAAATATGAAAAGAGCCGAAGATTTATAAAATAATGAAAATAATTTCTTATATAACAGAAAAGTAATCATAATATTTAACTGAGTCAAGATTTTTGTTTTTTCATCATTTGCTTCAATTTGTTAATTCATCTTAATTTTTCTCTTGTAGTTAGGTAATTATATTTTAATTTAATTCATAATCAACTATGTATTTCAATTAATATAAAAGTTTTCATATGCAGTTATTGAATATGATAATTATTTAAGAAATTGAACATTTATATCATAATTTTAACCTTATATTTTTTTTTATTTGTAACGGATTTGAATTGATTGTATCTTTTTATCTGAACATTTCTTTTAAACTTCAATATCTTATAATTTCAATTAATCACTCTTCATAATTATTTCAGTATAAATCTTAACTAGAGAAAAAATATTTTGACAAATTTACAGATTACAACAAAATATATAACCACTTAAAGTTAAATTTAGTCTAATATTATTTTATGGAGAAGGAACGTAAGGCTAAAATTAGTTGTTGTAAAAGGTCACTGAGATAACAATAAGTGAGAAACGATTTTAACATTTTTATTATTGGTATGATTAACCAACTTCATATTTTGGACATACTTTAATGACTTTGGGAACATTTCAATTATTATTTTTTATATACAATTGATATAGCTGAGGACAGGGCATATCACTTTTTTAACGATTTGGAAATTCAATATTGACTACAAAATGGGGCATTGCAGGATATTTAGCTCTCAGATAGATATATATCTCCGGAATTTTTTATATTTTCAAGAATGTATTTGTAAAAATGTAATGTCACTATATTTGAATTAACTAGAAAGATTTTATATATTAGAAAATTATATCTTAATTAATTTACACTTATTTAGTATAAAGATCAACATAAAATAATGCATCAATGTTTTCAAATTTAAAAAAGAAAGGGAGAGGAAATAAAAATAAATAAATGGAGTATAATAATAGAAATGGTTTTGTGAATGACGATCAATTAGATATTTATGACGTTTTATTTTACAGGTCCCTTGAAAAGACGCACATGATCTACAATTCTTTTATTTAAAATATCCAAGTTTAAATATCTCGAATATATAAAAAATATATAAAATATAGATTTTATCCAGTAACAATCTTATTTCTTTTGTTTTCGGTCATTTATTATGACTACACTAAAAAGCATTTAAAAATATAAAAATATAAAATATAAAAATTCTAATCTCTTCTATTAATTATCCCTAGATTTCATTTTGATTTATTTTATTTCTAATTAAGATTTTTTTCTAGATTTATTATTATTATATTCATTTTCAAAACCTTATTTATGATTTTATTTTAATAATTTAATTCTACTTTCGAGTTTGTTACTTATCATTCTTTTATTTCCAATTTACATTAGTCAATATAAAACCCTTTTTATTTGAATTTTAGTTATCTGTTAAAAATAATTATAAAATACATTTGAATTTATCCTATTTCATTCTTTGACTTAAATATAACTTTGATCTTTCTAAAATACAAATTTGAAGATTTTTATTTCTTAATTTGAAATAATTTATTTTGATCTCTTAAAAATTTAATTGATTAAGCTTTGATCCTCATATTTCATTTTCACCAACTTCATGACCTCAAAAGATTATTTCCATATTAATAAAAAAGGGAACCAAATGAAATTTTTGTTTGGATATTAATTATTTGAAAAAAAATTATTTTGGCATTTAATGGTACGACAAAAGGATATGGAAGTGCACTAGCAATCTGTTACGATAACATTTTTGTTGAATGAAACTCGGTTAAAAACAGTCTCATCCTCATCGGCAATTGTGTTGACCATGCAGGCATTCTGTTAAAGCGCACTAACAGCAGATAGACTTAAAGACCAAATTAGATGTAATTACAACTGTAAAGGACAAAAATGAGAATGTAATTTAAAATTTTAATGTAATCTTAGTTGTTATGTAAAGGATAAAATTGATCTAACTTTCATATCTTAACTGCAGACGAAACTTTAATGTAATCGTAGTTGTTATGTTATTCAATTCACCGCCACGACATTGAAATCAAACACACCCAATATCCAAAAAAATTCCCACCAATACGGCGATTCTTAGATTCCTTTAGTTGCTTAGGAGCTGAGAAAAAAATTAAGTGTTGGAAAGAGAAAATATCATACACTTGCTTGTCAGATCTACACTTATTTTCTCTCCACCAATGGGTAAAAAATTAAATGAAGGATCCATGTTACTTTTTCCGCTCATTTTCCTTTTCTTACTCCTTACGATCAAAACAGAAAATTTCATATTTAAATCCCTTTCTTTCCTATTGTTTTCCTTCCATTTTCTATGGATTTAAACAAAGGGCTAAAGATTGATTTCTGTTTAGCTACTATTTTATTTCTAAATCTAGTCTTACCTGCATATGCATAAGAAACAATCGGAAACAGGCAAAACCAGAAGCCAATAGTTGTTCAAACGTGACACATTCTGGTAAAACTCAAGAAAATTACTTCTGACAAAACTAATGATAAATTTGTAACCTTGCAACTATCCAGATAATGATGCACTATCTGAGAGCCATCAAAATATCATAAAAATATGGCATCTTGGGATCATCCCCTTGCCGGGTTTCTCCGTCGAGTTGGGGCCTCATATCCACTTCCACCACGAGCAAGGCATATTGTTTGCTTGTATGCCATGTCCTTGCAGGCCAGCAGCGCCTCTTGACTGCAGACCATAGCCACCAGCGCCTCTCTGCAAGTCATAACCTAGTTCTCTATGTGGATCA
Organism: Sindora glabra; assembly: GCA_020226215.1. Classification (NCBI taxonomy): domain Eukaryota; kingdom Viridiplantae; phylum Streptophyta; class Magnoliopsida; order Fabales; family Fabaceae; genus Sindora; species Sindora glabra. The sequence goes on along the minus strand of CM035232.1, from coordinate 33,696,563 downwards.
CAGCCGGCTCGTTGAGGATCATAAGCGGCTCTCTGTTGAACATAGAGAGATCCTCTAACTGGATCATAACCACTTAATATCAGTGCATTGTAAGCACCACCCCTCTGTGCATCATGAGAAATTGTAAGTCGATATAAGCACAAACAGTTCATACAGATTGGTAAGATTGGCCGATTGGCAGGAACATTTCACTCTCACAAGACACCTAAAATAGAGCATATCACTTAAGATTACATTAATACCTTTTGAAATATACAATAAAATCCAATTAAGAAATATTTACTATTACTTATTTAAATGTAAAAATAAATACTTTTACGAATATTTCTTAACTAATATGTTATTCATTAAATGAGCATGATTTTGAAAGAGTTTAAATTTGATAAAAAAGAAGAAATTTCTTTAAAAAAAATAACAATTAAAATTTTTTTAACAACAATAAAAAGTTTTAACAATTTTTTTATTAATATGATACATATAAGGAGATAATATTGAAAAATTGACTGATAGTAAATCCAATTTTCTTTAAATGATAATATCCATGATAATAAAAATAAAAATTTAAAGTTTAAATTTAATTCACTATTATTAAATGAGTAAAAGGAATATCCTAAAAAATAATAATTAAAAACTTTTAACAATAGAAAAATAATTTTAACAATTTATTAACATAATAATATGTGATTGGATAATAATATAAAATTAATTTACATTAACAATATATAAATTTAAATCCTGTGAGTGACAACTTCTACAATAATAAAAACAAAAATTTCAATTTAATTCATTATTAATGTGAAATGTTTACGCTATCAATAAATTAGAAGAAAATATGTTATTAAAAAATAATAACTAAAAAATTTTAATTAGAATAAAATAATTTTAATAAATTTTTATTAAAATAAGTTAATTTTATATTACCATTTACTTATATATTATCATATCATTGAACGATATTATGATAAAAAATTTTAATTAATATTAATTTTTTAATATGACATCATCTTTTTATTCATCCATAACATAAAAAATTATGCATTAAAAATGAATCAAATTTAAACTCTCTAAATATTACTCAACAATTTCAGTATTCTTTTTAAAAATATATTTATCAATAGATGAAAACATATTTTATATTATTATCTTTCAATTTCGTTAACTATAAATGTTGGGCATGCCACTGCACGGGACAGTGGCCCCATGAATCTCCAAGTTTAGTGCAAACTAGATGTCTTTTGTGTACCTTTTTGGTTCTGCGGTAAAATAAGAGTTATCGAATGATATTATCAAGAAAATTTTAAAATAGATGAGTTATGTTATCGAATGATATTATCATGAAAATTTTAAAATAGATGAGTTATGGTTCTAAATCTTATTCAATAATTCTTCTTTTATCGCATCAACCAGAGCTTTTTTTTTTTTAATAAATAATTTTCCCCGCTATGTTTTGTATCAACCAATTGGTACGATAGGAAAACGGGAAATTATAAATGCATAAAAAATGGTACTCCATTTCTCTGACACCTCACTCTCTGCAGCCCAATTGCGTGCAAATAACACACCTACTCCAGTCTGCCCCACAAACTCTCTCTCTCGTCCCTCTCTCCGCCATTATATTACTTATTTAAATGTAAAAATAAAAATAAAATCCAATTAAGAAATATAGAATAAAATAGCTTGATCCTTAGCGTATAAAAATTAAGGATGTGAAAAAAGAATTTCTGCTCACCTAAAACAATGGAGTTCAATCCTTCTGATTGGACGCACCAAATCCTCAGGTAAATTTTAGAATCTAAAAAAAAATTACTCATAGTGTAAAACCAATTCGGTCCCAATATTTTCTTATAAGCACATTATAATTTCCTAAGTCCTATGAAAAGCAAGATAAATATTCAAACACTTTCACTTACATGTAAATATGAAAAACACATAGATAAGCAATTTGATTTGAGGATTTGGATCCAATGGTAATCTTAAGAGAGAATCAACAATTACAATTCAATATTCAATATCATCATTCACCTTATCTTTCCAACAATTCAACGCCCCTTGTCTCACTAGCAATTTAGTTTTCCCTTATCTCTCTTGCAATTCAATTTTCATGTGTACTTAGGGTCTTTTAAAGAAAATTTCCCCAAGGATCCAAATTTGTAAAACATAGTTTTTTAAACAATTTCACAATTTTTATGATGGAAACATTCATTCATTAAACCATATATTAAGGATAACAATTTAAAACATAAGCATTCCAATTTCCATTAAGAACTTCAATATTACATTTCTAACCATTTCTTTTATCATATAAGATCAACTAAAGGAGCTCAATATCACATTTTCATAACCTTTAACCATCCCAAAAATAAATCAAACAATTTATTCAAGACTCATAGATTGCAGAACATTTTGTTAAAACATAAATATCATTTTTAAGTAAAGGCAACTTGTGAAGCTACAAGTTGATTCAAAATATGTAGTACCTCTTGATATATACAATATGTGTGTATATTTAAATATTCACATGAATTTTAGTATTTAATTCAAGACAATAAAATTAAGAAATATATAAGAAAATAGCTTGATCCTTAGTATATGAAAATTAAGTATGTGAAGTGGACTTTCTACTCACCTGAAACTATGAAGTTCAAACTATGAAATCAAACCCTAGCAAACCCAGGGTGGGAACAAAAGTTTTCCAGTTAACTCCTTAAATAATGTTGAAGGATTTAATGATTCCAATTGAACTTTAAAGACCCATGAGTTATTACCGTTCAATAAATAGAAATGACAACTCAGTCGCACTAGGGATTTTATGGAACGCAATTCGAAGATGACCAATACTTCGATCAAACAGAGAAGAGGACGTCGGCGAGTATTCTTACCTTTGCCGTCGAGACGATGACCACCAGTTGTTGTTGGTTCCATGACGTTGCGCTTAGAGTAGCAACGAAGGCCAGGCAATAGTAGACCCACAACATTGAACATGGCTTACATTGCAATTGAGCTCAGCGTGAAAACATGGTAGCAGCAGAGGTTTTGCTGAGATCAACAAAATTGCTTATGACAAACAAATGTAAAAAAATAAATAAAAATTAAAATGATGGACATTCTTAACATTGAAATGTGGACAGTAATTACAATGATCATATTAATTTTAAATGCAATGATCTTCACGATAATGTGAAAATTCATAAAAGTGACCAAAGAAAATTGGTGATATACTGTAAAAATCATCAGATGCAAGGAAAGTTTACCCATCAAAATTATTAAAGGTATTGTCAAATGAAGTAGCAGATGGAAACAGACATAAACGATCGCCACTCGAAGGACCAATGCCATAGTTGAACAAGGATACAATGCAATTTGGAAAAGAAAAAAAGTTAAACCAAAAAGCAATAAGGCAGAATGAAATCATCGACATGTTCACCAAGATTGCACTATAGTAAAATTGTGGCCTAAGGTGGGTGAACTACTTAAAACCCACAAGATTGTTTGAATCTTTAAGAGCAGATGAACCCTAATATATTCAGCCTAATTAATTATGATTTCCTCTTCCTCCATTGTATAATTGCTCTCTTCACGTTAGGTCTTAGGTAGTTACCCATCTTGAGCCACAGTTCTACTAAAATCTTTCAGAGCAGAGCAAGACAGTCAGACGAACAAGGGGAATTAGTTTATATAGTAAGAAAGCATATGCATTGTAATGAGGTCCAATCTACGTTTGGAAACGGATTTGTGAGACTGGGAATCCATTTTTTACACAATTTAGACGTAAAAGGCATATCTTCCAAATCCAAATAGAAGATTAATACTAATATTTCATCTGAGTTAATGGAAATTTTTTAAATCATAATAACATTCTTAACTAATAAGTAATAATTAAACTTGTTTGCAAATTAGAATAAAATAAAATTTTATATACCTCTCAATTAATGGGGAAAGATATAAGTTAGCACATTGTGAAAATTTTTCCAAACCATTTCATATTATTAGCAAATGAATTAACAATTAACAAAATAAGAAAATAATTTATTCTAAGGAAATATTAAATTTAACAAGATATTAAAAATTTATGAGCTGAGTAAAGAATAATTCAATGGAATATTGATTTTTATACCATAAACATGTGAAAAAATAACACAATATTCATAAAATAATAAAAATTATTCCTTATATAAAAGAAAAGTAATCATAATATTTATCCAAGTTAAGATTTTTTTTATTTTCTTCAATTTGTTAATCCATGTCAGCTTTTCTCTTGCGGCTAGATTATTATATTTTCATTTAATTTTTAATCTACTGTCTATTATAATCCATTTAAAAGATTTTATATGCAATTATTCAGTACGATAATTATTTATGAAATTGGACTGTTATATCATAATTTAAATTTTACATTTTTTTATTTGTAATGGATTAGAATTGATTCTATCTTTTTATTTAAACATTTCTTTGAAACTTCAATATTTTGTAAGTTCAATTAATCACTTTTCTTAATTATTTCAGGATAGTGCTTAACAATAGAAAAAATAATTGTGACAAATTTACAAATTACAACAAAATATATAACCACTTAAAGTTAAATTTAATCAAATATTAATCTATGGAGAAGGTACGTAAAGCCTAAATTAGTTGTTCTAAAAAATCATTGGGATAACAATGAGCGAAAAGTGATTATAAAATTTTTATTCTTAATATGGTTAAGTAATTTCAAATTTAGCTTATACATTGATGATTATGGGAATTTTTCAATTATTATTTTTTACATATACTAAATAACAATTGTTTTGGCTGAGGACTGAGCATATCACTTTTCTGACAATCTGGAAATTGAACATTGACAACAAAATGTGGCATTGCGGGGGGGGGATTTAGCTCTCACATAATTATATATCTCCGGAATATTTATATTCTCAAGAATGCATTTTTAAAATGTAATGTCAGTACATTTGATTTAATTAAATTTTTTATGAGTTATTTGACCATTCATAATATTTTGCACATTTGTCATTAGTCAACCTAATTTATTAGCCTATTGTAAGTAAAAAATTTGACATGACTTGATTCATATATAAAATTTTTATGGTGTAACCTAACCTAAGTCTATATATAGTCTTATGGTTCTTATCAATTAATTATTGATAAATATTCTCAAAATGTACTATTAAGAGTACAATCAAGTGAAGTTTTGTCATAATTAAGTACATGATTTAAATTTAATGAACCATTAATGTATATTATTTTACACTATCCCGGGGATGAAATTGAGAAAAATTGCAATTCAGAAATACAGAAATAGGAGTTACTCTAATAATATGACCTACTGGCCTATTCTATAAAACAGGCCAAATATTAGGTCCAAACAAATTCTATCGAAAATTAAGCTCAATCTTATTCCATTTTATAATAAAATAGTTCTTATTCACATTTTATGAATAGATTAGAATAGATTAGGTTAAATATTATGCCAAATCTTATTCCACATTTTATAGTGTTAACAAAAGGGAACCTTTTGACAAAAACTGTAACCATAATGTCATGCAATATAAAACCTATAGTTGGGATGCAAAATTCATATAATCCTCCCATTTCCACACATCCAAACATAATATCTAGTAGCAACTATCAGCATGACTATAATGTACTTCAACTAACAAAGAAGTTGGTACTAATAATTGTACATCAATAAATTTTATCAACTACTTTTTCAAACAACTACGCACCCATTTGACAATACATAACTTCAAATAGTGTACATAAGAAATGCATATCAGGCCTAGAAAACTTAATTATTCCTGAATAATCACTGCCTTTAGGCTTTCTTGGAATCAATTCTTCTAGAGTTCAATTTGTTTCATTTCAATAGAAACAACTTCAAATCACTATAAATGAATTTTATTGCTTATAAATTACATCCAAAATAATGATTTCAATTTATTTACAAATGAATTCTTTTATTTGGAACATATTGAAAATTACATACAATTCAACAAAAAATTATATTTCGATGGTATTGGAGAAAAAACAATGTTAGGAAGAAGGTAAAAATATTTTTATTATAACATGGGCTTTAAACCAATGACACCAAATAAACCTGATAATTCATATACTAAAACACGAAGCATTATTTTTTAAGGATAAAAATTAGTTTAAAAATAATATATAAAATTTTAAATAATTATTTGACAAAAAGACTACTAAAATAAATTTGAAAAATACTCAGGACTTGATGCACATCGTACATCTGACTAACTAATAAGAAACAATTAATTTTATCAAGTATTTTTAAACAAATAGCTAATTTTGTTAACTGGATAGTTTTGCTAAGGTAATTACCCATCACACAAAAAGGGTAGTGCCAACCCTAAATTTAATCATAAGATTGAATTATGCCTTTTGTAAAAATAAATTGATTCATTTTCCTAATCTTATAATTGGATTCTTTGAGTTTGATTTTGTACATTGTAGTTAACTCTGCACTATAATTAATTTAGAAATTTTCATATGCAATTAATTAATATGATAGTCTTGCATTCAGCATAATATAAAAACAAAAAGTAGAAGGATAATTACAAAGATTACTAAGAGAATTAATACATAGTTTCATTTCTAATATATTCAATCGATTGTATCTGTTTGAATATTTCCTTCAAATTATAGCACTTATCACTTCGATAAATAGCTTTTCATTGTTATACAATAGTTCGCAAATATGAGTCATTTCAAATAATTGTAAGAGAAAGTTTCCAAATCTTTAATGCCAAGATAATTGCATCATATTCTTAAATAACAAAGAATTTGAACTTCTAAAAGACTTTGACCTCCAAAATGCTGTAATTCAATTGAGAGAAATATAATTTGCTAGCACCAACGACTCTGAGCTCTCTGACATCATCTATCAAAGTAAATCTTGCAAGTATGTTTGGTATTCAATTTACCTTTCCTATTCATCATTAGAGATAGTGATGATGAGTTGCTTATCATTCATCATCACCATCATCATGATCATGATCACCATTATCATCGTTATCAATTGGAATGATCTTAATAGCAACATTCCCTTGATGAGATCTTAAATCTCTTCATGAGAGTACTTCTATATCTTGGAGTAGACATATGCATTTAAGCCCGTGCCAGTTGCAACTAATATTCCTTCCGTCGATGCATCATTGCAAAATTTTAATTAGACTGAAGGTAGTTCTATGTTCAATATCAAGGCAGTTTCAATTGCTATAGGGGGCATGACAATAGTTTGCTTAACCATTTAAAACTTGGCCATTGGCAAGGTTTTGAAGTGATTATTAAGTCACTATAGTTAGGACTACGACACCATAGACATTGTTATGGATATCGCTTGAGATAGGAAGGGTCGTGAGAATCACAATGTTAGAGTGTGTTAACTCTTTATGCAGGTTATGGTGGTCGATAAGATGTTAAATGTTATCAATTTAGAGAGGATCAAAGGATCCAATCAAGTGTGAAAGTGGCATTGCAAATTGTTATGAATTGACAAAAAATGATGCAAGTAGGATTGTGTGCAAGGTTATGGGTCTTTGTATAGATTAAACATAAATCTTGACTCTTGCACCAGTGTAATGGGACATTAAATGCAGGACAATTGCCAGTATGGGGTTTAGAGTGCTAAGCATTATTTACAAGCTATAGTGTTGGCACACACCTTTGCTATAGTGATGGCATTCAAGCAAATTACAAAGGTAATGAGCATAAAGTTGCAGAGGTAACTATATATTAAACAAACTTAATAGGTAATGTATTTAAGAAAGTTAGTGAGAAGGTAGCAGTGGAGGTGTTAGGCCACTTTCCAAAAAGTCTATGAAGGTAATCATTTGAGAATTTGTCAAAAATGCATTTAGCTAAGAGGATACTAATACTATAAAGGCAACAATCCAAATTTGAGATAAGGAGCTTTTATAGTGCTCAAAGAGACAAGCATGAATGGTTGAGATAGTAACTTAAAGTAGTAGGTTGAATAGTAATGTGAAGTTTCAAGAGAGTAAGTTGATCCTTCATGAAACTATATTAGATTGAAATGTCAATGAGAGCATTGATATTTGAAGTGGGAGAGAATGTCACAAGTTGGTAGTTATGACAGTTCAACAAGCAAACATTTTCACCACATTCGGCCATGAATTGATGCTGAAGAGCACAGATGAGAAAAAAACACTTAAAGTCTACCTTTATGAGAGTGCATCAATTTTAAAAAGGAACACAATGAGCAAGCAAGGGGACGAAATAATTAACAGAAGAAGAAACCATGCGAAAGTGAAAAACGCAGAGAAATTGTGAGCATTGAAATGCAAATAAACTGTGAGTTTACATAAGAAGAAGAAAAGTCTGAAAGAGAAACAACATTGAATAATATTTTTAAAAAAGTAGATTTGATAAGACTCCTATATGTACTATGTAGAGCACAGTAGCTATAAAAAAATTGGGCTTCGATGTACTACCCCTATCTCTTTTATTATCGACACTTCCTTCTTTATTTGTTGATGAATTCTTATATTGATTCAAGTACATGAATAGTTTGTTGGGCTTCGATGTTATGGTAATTTTTTGTTTTATGAATTCCTAGTATAATTACCACAAAACCTAAGTTTTTTTACTAGAAAAGAAGAGCAATTCGTTAAGAATTTTCAAGGTCCAGAAAATTATCAAAACTAGTTTATCCCCATTTGGTGTATCCACTAATTCAAGGCTTTGCTATGTATTTATAAAATTTGTATCGATGTATAATTTTATAAGTTTTGTGTAGATTTTTTTGTATATTTTATGAAATTTTTTATCAAAAATTGTAACTTTTATTTACGTAAAAATAAGACATGTTTAAATACAAAAGTTGTAATTCTTTGTGCGCTTATTACACATAAAATTTATATACACTTCAATTTTCTCTGCAAAATAATATAATTTCTATGAGTTTTATTTTAAATTTTTATAAAACCTTTAAAAATTGATAAGAGGAAACTATCAATTCACTATCTAAAAGATTTGATAGACGTCAAGTTAGTGTTAAAAGATATTTTTACATCAATTTTAAAAACTTCACCCTAAATTAATATTAATTTTTTACATCAATTTAATATTAAAAAGATAGGATGAACATAATTTTTTTTTAAGTTTATACTAAATTAATGTAAAAATCTTTGGTATTAATTTGATGTTCATTAAATTTTGCTAATACATATTTTATACTAGATTGATTTTGTTGTTCCCCAATTTTTTAAGTGTGTATTTATTTACTGTCCATCCATTTTTAAAAAAGGAAAGCCAAAATTTATGATGATCGAGGACAAGCACAGCCCTTGGATTGTGAAGAAATAGTGGGTATATGAAGCCAACAAATCCTATTGGAATCTGGAAGCAAATTTCAAGTTGCATAATACGGTCCATGAGCCAATAAAATATTAAATATTCATTGAATGCTGAAAAGGTTTTCAAACTTGCTTCTTTAATTTATATTAATATTAATATTAATTAATTAAAATTAATTATTTACGTTGTTTAAAGTATTCAACGTGATTTTTCCATATCATCACATCACAATTAGATAATTTTTATTTTTAAATTGATTTAAATACATTAAATTGTATAAAAATAATATTAATTAAAATTTTTAAAATTTTAAAGTTATTTGATTTTTTAATATTAAAATGTGAGAAGATTTAAAAAATTCACATCTGCAATAGCGGCAATTTGCATTATAATATTTGCAACCGTGAAAAACGTAATGTGACTATATCCATGATCACAACTACAATTTAAATTCATGATATAGGCTTATAGATTACTAATAAATATTCTCAAAATATCCTATTAAGAGTAGAATCAAGTAAATTTTTGACATAATTAAGTACAGGAATTAAATTTGATGAATTGTTAGTATAAATTAGTTTTACACAGTTACTCATAGGAATAAAATCAAGAAAAACTACAATTTACAGGGACAGAAATAGGGGTTTACTTTATTATATAACCTACCTGGCCTATTTTATAAAATAGGTCAGATATTAGGCTCAAATTTATTATGTTTTATAAATAGATTAAGCCAAATATTAACCACAATTTATTCCATTTTATAATAAAATGGTTCTTATTCGCGTTTTATAAATACATTAAATAGATTTGGTTAATATTACGCCAAATCTTATTCCACATTTTATACTGTTAACAAAGGGAAACTTTTGAGTAAAACTGTAACCATAATGTCATGGAATATAAAACCATAGCTTTGATTGAAAATTCATATAATTCCCCCACTTGCCCGCAGCCAAACATAATATCTAACAGCAAGTACCAGCGTGACTATATTGTACATCAACTGGCAAAGAAGTTGGTACTAATAATTATACATCAATAAATTTTATCCCTATTTTTTTCATATAAATAAACACCCATTGACAATACATAACTTCAAATAGTATATATAAGAAATGCACATCTGGCATAGAAAACTGAATTTCTAATGAAAAGTCAACCGCCTTTAGGCTTCCCAGAATCAGTTTTTCTAGAATTCATTCCTTTTATTTTAATAGAAATGATGTCAAATGATGTATTTTGTTGCTTACAAATTATGTCAAAAGTAATTATTTCAATTTATTGTAAATGAATTCTTTTGTTTGGAACATATATAAAATTGCATACAATTCAAAAAAATTATGTATTTTATGGTATCAAAGTAAATACAATGTTCAAATAGGAAAAAATATTTTTGATATAACATGGGTTTTAAGCTAATGACACCAAATAAATATTAGTTTCATAAAAAATGTATTAAATTCTAAATTATTATTATATCATCATGGTGTTCTAATTTGCTAAATATATAATATTTGAGTTCATTAGGTGATGAGACTTGTAAAGATAGTGATGAGGGCAAATTTACATATGTATGTTTATAAATGTCTGAATTGCGTATAATAAATTTACTTGCTTTCTTTCTTTTATTCTTTATTGATCTTAATACAACGTAGAAATGGTGTGATCGAGTTACTACGTTATAAAGATTAATGGACAGTGTAACTACTGAGAAGCCTTGGAATCAGAAACATCTTACTATGTTATAAAGTATGTTGGCCACTGAAGAAAAGTCCAAAAGGTGGAAAGCAAGAGATATGGTGGCGATGAGCATGGTTGCGATAGAAGTTACAGAACTCCTGTAAGAAGATCTTCATTCTCGATCACGGCCTTCATGAAACTTGCTGAGATTTGAGAACTTGAGTATTCTGCGTCCTGAAATAAATATAATAAGAGAATAGGGATTAGGGATATTATTGCCCTCTTCTCAATACTATTAGAGGTTTAAAATTTATACCATACTAAAAGTGATTTTATTCCAATTTAATGGGTAAAATCCTTTTCAAAGTGATTGGAGACAAAAAGATTGATTACCATTTAAGATATGCATGCCTGCCTCAAATATGTTATTTTGGCCATACTTAGCCATGAGTCGACAACAATTAGTTAATTATATTAATTAATTTATATGTTGATAGTATTAGATTTTTTATAAGTTAATTGTTTAAATTTAAGATGATATATAAAAGTAATGTATATTTTGTACTTTAATAAAATTTAACATTTAAATATATTATTTATTATATTAAATTTCCTTCTAAAAATTAGACCATGTTGTTTGTTACATTTATCTAATTTTTACATAAATAAATAATTATAGTTTTTCAATTAAAAAATTTTAACAATGTATTAATAACTGCACATCTAATTACCAAAAAGATATTTTCAATTTATATCGAATAAACATAACCGAATCTCTAAAATTCAATTTTAAATTTATATTTATAGTAAGAAGATATATGAATTGCAGATTCTAACTACAAAAATTAATATTTTACAAAATAGCATTATCTTATTGCTTTGCTAGAACCCAAAGATAACATTTGATAGAAGATTTATGATTGTATCTACACTTTCTTTTATTCCTTGAGAAATAAAATTATATATTCTTTACTTTTTTTATACTATCTGACAAAAGAAACATGATTATATTTATATAATATTAATATATTGTATAGATTTTAATAATATTTATTTTATATTTTATTTTTAAGAAACAAATAATAATAATTTTGAATTTTCTCTATTAAATGCAAATTAACTATTTCAAAAACCTAGATTACTTAACTTTTTCAAATTAACTATTGAGGAACAACCAACTAACCAAAAAAATTTATGTACCAAGCACATAATTCAGTTGATTTGCTTGGTTAATCAACTAAAAATACTTGAATCCGAAATCTATTTCCAAAATACTTTCTTCATCAATTTCCTTCAATTTTCAAGATTGAAAAAAAGGAAGGAACCATTATTACAAAATTGCAATTCTACATTGGTGGATAAACATAGATTGAATGCAAAATCATTTTTTATATGGTTATGGTAGCATTTTTAAAATTATTGTGTGTAAATACAATCGGTGTCTATTTTGATGCAATAGTATTTTTTAAATTCATAGAAAACTAAAGATGAAATGGATAAAATTAAAACCGACATATATTTGGGAAGAGGTTTCATGTTTGAAAATACAAGGAAGCTTAAGACATTGGTTTTATACCTAACCAACATCAAAAGTGGATGCAAATTGTTAGTTTGAGAGAACTAAAAAAACTTAGGAAATTAATTATTTACTTAACCAATGTTGAAATCAATTGTGTAATGATATTTTTGTAAATATTATCCTAACTTTATTCATGTTTTTTATATTAATCTGACATTATTTCATTAAGATGTCTATTGTCAAATTAAAATTTGATGTACAAATTTTTTGGTTGCATAACTTGTATTACATCCTCTATTTCACATCATTCTTGCCTTTTGAAACTCATTTCTTTGGGAATAACCTCCACTATCGATATCTCTCTAGTAATTTCAAAACCTCCGCCACATTTTCAACTGCACTTAGAGTTAGTTTCATGCTTGTTCTTTTAATCATACCCATTTTTAGGTACATTTTATATTCTCATTTTCATTACATTTTGGATATATATTAGGAGATTATTTCACTTTGTTTGGTTGGGTTGTATCTGTAAATTGATGAAGAAAAGGAAAAGATAGAAAATGTCTCATATGCATCAATCATAGGTAGGCTAATGTATGTTCGAATATGTACATGACTTGATAATGCATTTGTTATGAGTGTACTTAGGAGAAACTTAGATAATTTTGATTAGAGACATTGGATTGTTGCAAAAAGAGTTCTTAAATACTTGTAGGGTACAAAGGATTTCATGTTAACCTATAAAAGATTAGAAGATCTCAACATTATAGGCTACTTAGACTCTAATTATGCTTGTTGCTTAAATGATTCAAATTCACATTTAGGTATATCTTCATGATGGTTGGAGGCTTGTTTTGTGGAAAAGCATTAAGCAGTTAGTTATTACTACCTCTACTATAGAAGCAAAGTATTTCACTTGCTATAAAGCTTTTAGTTAAGTTATATAATTAAGGAATTATGTTGCTATATGCCATCTTATGGAAAGCATTACCAAGCCTTTAACCATTTTCTATGATAACTTTGCTACTATGAGCTTCTTTTTTAACGACAAAAGTTTCACTCATTTAAAGCACTTTGATGTGAAGTACCGTTATGCGAGAGACAAGGTGTATGAGCATGTTACTACTATCAAGCACATTTCTATGGTCCATATGCTCATGGATCTATTGAAAAAGGGCTTAGCAATAGGAACATTTATTGAACATGTAAATTACATGAGTTAGCATAAAGCCTTTTGATGTTTTGAATTAGTTGGAGTTAATGTACATGACATCATTATGATGTATTTATCTTGAGATTTATTATTGAAGTTTTAATGCTTCCCTATTTATGCACATTTTGGTTATAGCATGTTTATAAAGGTACTTAGACTTTGTCTCATTGTTATGCTTATGTTATTAAAATTTATTGAGCATCTTTAGAGAATGCTAGGACCTATTGTTCGTAGATTTACACATAGTCACATCAAGTTGTATAAATCTTATTTTTCACATATTGATTATGTTAATTGGCAAGGTGTAGCTATTTAATATGTTCTTTGATATTAATCGCCCTTTAGATAGAGCATTCTGTATTATAAATACCTATGATCTCAATTTGATCAGTGGGTGAAATAGCACTATTTTCATATTAAAATAAATCATTTTAGTGGTCACTATTAATAAATAATGTAGGTTTAAGTGAGTGCTTGTTAATATTTTGCAAACTTTACATTATTTATTAGTATAGAAATGATTATTGCTAATAAGAACCTATTGTGACATGTATTATGGGCATTTGGGTACTTGGATCCAACACTAGTAAAATGGACATGGATCCTATTATGTATAGGATCCATAACCCATTTGGCCTATTAAAAAGGGAATTCCTACTTCATTTCTCTTTGATTAAGTTTTGTGCTTCATTGAACAAAACTAGTATGTCTTACTCCCAAAGAGTTTGCTGAAACACAAAGAGATAGCTGAGGGAGAGATTTTTTTCTTGTAACAATCTTTGCTTGATTTTCAAATAATTACAAGAAAATTAAACATAAAAAAGGAAGATGGAGAAGAAATTATTGAAGAGGTTACATTTACTCAACACAAGTCAAGTATTTATAAATTTATCTTGTTAAATGTAATTAATTATTAATGTGTTTTTCATCTCTTTGATTCTACAACCGAAAGCCATGATATGTTGCGACATCAAATTCATATTTAAATATCAAAATTTTCCTGCATATCATAAATGGGAATCACAATACAAATCATCTGATTAATCCTTTAGTCTTACGGAGGAAATTACTTATAGTATGGTCACGTATATCGTCCATGAGGCCATTCACTGCGTTGACATGTTGGTCAAAAAAGGTTTGAAAGATCAACCAGCCCTGTCCATAGTTTGTAGTCCCACTAGGACGTTTTCCCCTATTTTCTTAATGATGTAGGGGGTGCTACCTATCTGTGTTTCTGTGTGTAATTTGGACTTAGGTTAATCTGTGTTGGTCTTCTCCCTTTGAAAAAAAATAATAAAATAAAAACTTTAACGGATTCGACAACAATTGTTATATTATATTCTCGCCATTTTCTTTAGTAAATTCAATTGTTTTCAAGTTTGTAAGTATAATTTTTTACTCACGATCGTGTGCTTTATTATTTGCATTAGACAAGCGAGCCATGCCAAAAAGATGACAATTCTCTCAAAATGGAAAATACAAAAAAAAAAAAAGGAAAAAAGTACATAAGTTGAATTACTTTTATTTTTTAGTCAAAGAATCTCTATACTAAGTTAATTTTTTTTTCCCAAATCTCGTGCTAAACAAAATAAGTTTGGCCAAATCTTGCACAAGCCGAACTTTGTGATAGATTGGCCTGACGCTGGAAATCTATAAAAAGAATTTAATTTACCCTATCAATTAAATGTTTTTAGAAATGTTGTAATCTTTTTTTCTTTCAATCCGTTATTATTTCGTTGACTTTCGACAAGAACTAGTTTTTCATGCCTTTTTTCTCAAGCTAATATTATGTTTAATCAAACTTTTAGTCTTCACAGATAGTTCTAATTCGTGATTTCATCATTGAAATTTTCTTCTAAATAATTTGAGAGTTTATTTTTATTTGTAATTGGCTCTTTACATGTATTAATCTGAAGATTTTTGTATCCAGTTATCCAACATGACTAATATTTGCAATCTTATAGTTGCCATGATATAATATGCAAAAACTATTCATTGAAATGATAAATTATTGCAATTTGAAAAGATATTCATATAGATACAATCAAATGGCATCCATTATAAATGAAAATATGGATGGATACAATTATGTTTATCAATTCCCATAGTAAATTTTGTGAGTGAGTTTCTGCCTTTTCATTTCTATGTTATGAATAACTGCATAAAAAATTGTAAATTAATTATGATAAGGATCTAATTACAAATGAAATCAAATTCTAAGAATAAATCTAAGTACAAGAAAAATCTAGGAAAAAATTACAAATAGAATAAAATTAAAAGAATAAAAGGCTTAATTCAATCATAATATTACATTTGATTTTTTTTAGTGATAACAGAAGTGATAAATCAATTAACGCAGATAAAATTTTGAGATTGAAGTCAGAACATTTGGTACCAATGAATTTGCCTGTGTTTTAATACAAATAATTATTTTCACTAATTTATAACTATCATAAATCTGTCGCTCATATTTATGTTATAAATTTCCATAAAATTATTCTCTATTCAACCAATAAAATTGTGTAATTTTTATTTAAAAATTTTAATTTAATTATTTCCGTATATAATAAGAGGTGCATGAATTAATCTGTTAATTTGTTATTGATTTAATTCTAATCTTATTTGCTAAGAATATTAAATGGTTTTGAATATTCAACCAAAAAAATTGTGTAATTTTAATTTAAAATTTTTAGTTTAATTATTTCCCTATATAATAAGAAGTGCATAAATTAATTTGTTATTGATTTAATTCTAACCTTATTTGGTAAGAATATTAAATGATTTTGAATTTGAAAAAAATTCCCATTACTTCACTTTTTCTCTTTCTCTCTTAATTGGGAGATTTATAAAACTAAATTTTTTAAGTTTGCTATCAAATTTAACTCTTACCTTTTTGGCTAAGAATATTGTTTTAGTTTTAAAATTTTTCATTAAGTTATAAACTAGTACTTTTGGAAAAGAAAAGCTACAATTTGGAATCCTTTTGGATGTTCTTTATCAACGGACACTCGCATCGTTTCGCGTAAAAGGAAAGAAATAACTTCCCGGCCTCATAAATCTGTTTCCAAACGTAGATCCAACTTTATTACAGTGCATATCCTTTCTCACTATATAAACCAATTCCCCTTGTTCATCTCAATATCTTGCTTCAATTCTCACAAAGATTCAAATAATCTTGAGGGTTTCATTTGGCTTCTTCGGAGGTGAAATGGCGGGTTCATCTAAAGTCTTTTGCTCAATTTGCTTGGAGGAGACCAACCAGTTCCGCAACAGATCGGTTGCCACTCTAAAATGTTCACATTCATTTCATCTAGGTGAGATTAAATTACTCTATTATACCACATTTTGTGTATTGGTCATTTGGGCAGAACTAGTTTGATGAGCAAAATTAATTTTTGAATGTTGTCGGTGTGTGCTGTTTGAAGGTTTCATTTTCTTTATTTTTCTTTTAGCTAATAAACTCCACTGATTTCATTCTGCCTAACTGCTTCTTCCTTTTTCAGATTGCATCGGAAATTATTTCAATTATAGAAGAATCATGCAATGTCCAAATTGTGGAGCTGTTGAAAATGGAGTGTGGCAGCAACCAGTACGTAACAATCATCCAATCAGCGCCATTAATGATCCTGATCTTGAGCATGGCACGGTAAAAACAAGGCTACTTCATCATTGTTATTTTGTGCTTAAGACACCTTTTGGTGGCTTTTGCTTTAGAGTAGTTTAAATCCATTTTATTGGAGGAAAAAATGCTAATCAATACATAACAAAGAATTGACTAAAAATAGACTTTTATACTTCAATACTCTAATGAAAAGAAAAAATGCATAATAGCTCCTCCAATATTTTAATACTCACTATAATCAACTATCATTTATCATCACATACTATTGATGAGCCTTGTCTATCACTACCTATTACTAGTTATTATTCACTTTTGGTGATCATTGTCGGTCATCATCTACCGTTGTGACCATTATTCATCATAATCCATTATTGATGGCTATTATTTATTCTTATTTACCATTTGTAATTATCATCGGCCATTATCCATCATTAGTTATCACCATCCACCACCACTTTTTATCAATTGTCATAATTGGCTACCATTTATTCTGGGTGACTGCTGCCGCTAACCACTAGTGATCACTATTAGTTATTACTCACTAATGATAACCATCATTTAGCTATCACTCACTAATGGTAACCATCATTCATCACCATTATCACTACACATCACCAGTAACCACTTAATTTTTAATAATGATATTTTTTGAAATTGAACAATATTTTTTAAAATATATAAAATAATTAAAATATTGTATTATAACATCTTTAGAAATATTTCTAACTAAACTATGGAAATGTCATTTTTCTACAACTAAATTCTTAGAACTCACATTTTTTGGAATATTAGAATTTTTAAAATATTTGATTCTACAAACCAGATGCAACCTAAAGTAAGAGTCATTGAAACCTTTTTTTTTTTTTAATCTGTAAAAAGCAACTTAGCAGAATAAGAGGAGAATTTGTAGATGAGTTAAGTGGAAGGCCCCTGAAGATGACTGGTTTACTTTGAATACAGAGGAGCTTGATTAGAGATTGCACTGTAGATGCATTAGGAGCTTTAGTAAGGGCCTTCGATTGACACATTTTGATTGCTAGAAACCATAAAACTTGCTCTTGAGCTCAACATTAGCAAGTTACATGTACAATGGTGTCAAAATCATTGTGAATATCATAAATGGGAATGGCAATGCAAATCATCTCATTAATTTTTTGCTTATGGAATGCAGGAGTCTTCTGGAAAAAATTCGCTGTAGGACAGTCACACATATCTTCCGTCAGGCCAATCAGCGTGCTGACCCGTTGGATAGAAAAGGCTTGAAAGATCAACGTACCTTGTTCGTATTTTGTAGTACCCATGGACCGTTTTCCCATATTTTCTTAATGATGCCGTATCCCCGTGTTTCTGGGTGTAATACAGACTTTCGTTAATCCATGTTGCTCTTCTCCCTTCAGTTAAAAAAAATAAAAAATACTCTTAAAGGGATTCAACATCAATGATTATATCATATTTCCGTCATTTTCTTTAATAATTTCATTTATTTCCAACTTTATAAGTTTAATTTTTTTACCCACGGTCCTGTTTGCATCAGACAAGTGAGCTATGTTAAAAGGATGAAAATTCCCCTGAAATGGGAAAATAAAAAAAAGTACACAAATTGAATCACTCCTAAATTTTAGTCATAAAATCTCCATACCAAGCTTATTATTATTATTATTTTAAATTTAAAGTTTAGTGTAAGAATATAATTACCTAGAACATAATTCAATTTGTTGTTGTCTATATTAGTTTAATTGTGTATGGAAAATATCTTAATGCATAAAAGAACTTTAATGCTACCAATTTTAATTAAAGTAAGTTCAATAAAAAAATAAAATAGATTAATTTATAAAATGGTGTTGGTGATGTTCCAAGATTAAAATTTAATTTATAAAATTGTTTATAGTCTATGTGTAATATATATAAATTATGTTTTGGATCCTCATTATATATATATGTGTGTGTGTGTGATCTATATGTAAATTGTTATTTGTCTTTGGTCTAATATACATGATATGTATCTGGCCATTCTAGAATGATTCTAGAAAGGTGTTGGGATTTGTTTAGAATAATTATGGAAGAAATTGCAAAAGTAAAGGAATTATCTTTTTTAATATTATGATGTTGATTCTTGTTTACTAATTGAGATTAAACGTTACTTAATGCAACATTGTTATTATATTAAAGACAATGGTGTTTATAAAAGATAAAAGTTATTGTTTTGTATCAAGCTAGAAACATTGGCCTCTGATGCAAATTAAGAGTGAAAAGGATAAAGCATAGTACAAATTGAAAATGAAAAAGAGTAAAGTCTTGCATCGTTTGCAAATTTCACCCTAAGCCTCTTCCAATTCTAAAATAATTGTCTAGGTAATGGGGTATATTTTCCTTTCAACCTTGAAATGGTTGTCTTTGTTTTTATGTTTCTTCTCATCATTTACTTTCAAAGATTGAAATTTTATTAGCCCATTGTTAAATGTGTCCACATGCACTCCTAAAAATTCATAGAATATAAAGTATAGATTTGTAAGGTGTCTATGTTTTTTCTTGCAATTTAGTTCCTTTTTTCATAATCAACCATGTTTTGTTATGCCATTGTTGCAAGTTTGCATCAATAAGAAATTTGATCTCATTCATATTTTTTTTAGTATTTCATGATATTATTTACTATTTATTCATATGAAAACATGCAATATCATACATCAATTTTTTATAAATGTCAATTGCATCTCAACTATTGTATTTAAACAATATGATTTGTATTTTAAAGGAACTAAAATTGCATTTAAATTTTTTTATTGATCTATTATTTATCCTTATTATTTTTGCATTATTTGAAATAATAAAATTTTTTAATTTATCCAAATATCATTGTTATTTTCCTTTATTGATATATTACTTACTTCCATCATATTTGTGTTCAGATGCTTGTGTTCTTTATTTGCTTGGTTCACTGTCGATATTGTGGATTTTGAGCAAGATAGGTGGTTAACTCTCCTTATTTGAGCGAAATATATTACGATTTACAACTTGTTTGATTCACGTTTTTCTTTAGAAAAAGTCAAATCATTGAAAATGTTCCCAAATTTAAATATACATGTAGTAAATTCTACTATATGTGATAGTAGATTAAGTGAAATTAGACTTTATTTAATATATGCTTTGTCAACAAAAAAAAATCAATAAATATTTTTTGGGAAGCTTAAGACATTTGTTATGCCACTGTTACAAGTGTGCATCAATAAAAAAATTGATCTCATTCATCTTTTTTTAGTATTTTATGGCATTATCTGCTATTTATTTATATGAAATAATTTAATATCATACACTAATTTTTTTATAAATGCCTATTGCATCTCAAATATTGTATATTAAATAATATAATTTATATTTTAAAGGAACTAAAATTGTATTTTAATTTTTATTGATCTATTAGTTATCTGTATTATTTTTACATTATTTGAAATAATAAATTTTTTTAATTTATCCAAACATCATTGTTATTTTCTTTTATTGATATATTAGTTGCTTTGATCATATTTATATTCAGATGCTTGTGTTCCTTATTTGCTTGGTTTATTGTTGATATTGTGGATTTTGAGCAAGACAAGTGGTGACTCTCATCGAGCAAAATATATTATAATTTGCGACTTGTTTGATTCAATTTTTTAATGAGAAATAAAAAATAAGTCAAATCATTGATAATGTTCAAAAAATTAAATATACATGTAGTAAATTCTACTGCATATGAAAGCAAATTAGGTCCAATTAGACTCCACTTAATATAGGCTTTGTCAACCAAAAAAAAAATACCTTATCAATGGTAGAGCATAAGATTGATTTGGTGGAGCATAAGTGGGACTTAAGGGTGTCACAAGTTAGCAATTGTAATAGTTTAATAGGTTAATGTGTTGGATTTAGTGGAAAAATCTAGCATGTTTTAGAGATCCTATGGCTAAAATTTGGAATCTATCCAACTAGTATATTATTTTTCTTGATTTTTCCAAGTTTAGGGATATTTTGGTCATTCCAGGATGGTTCGAGAATTTGGAGGAGTTAGAAAGCTTATATTTGTAATTCTCACATTTTTATCTTCATGTTGGTTGGTTTTTAAGTGAATTGGACTCCCAAAACTTTAAGAAAAAGACCTTATGACAATTTAGAAAAAGTATATCTACTTCTAGCAGGAAGACTTTTACTGAAAATGTTCTTTAAGGAGATGGAGTGTTAGGAAGGCTTGTCGGGGCATCTGGATACTGAGTTGGGGACTCAAGTGTGTTGACTTATAGTCATCCCCTACACACTCAAAATTATGGAATAAGGCTTATATCAAGTGAATGAAGTATCCCTCTTCTTATTCAATTGTCCTTTTCAGTTCGTTATCCCTAGAGGCTTTATCTATGGAATGATCTTAAAGTTTGGTATGCATGGGTGCTTTAATGACATTCAATTGTGGCTTGCAAACTTGTGACTTCCACTATCTTTACCAAGTGTGACTTGAGTGAGTTTAATGGAAAGGATAGTATCAGGGTTTTAAAAAATGGTCCGCAACCGCAATATCACCCATGCTTGCCTGCAATTGCACCCTGCGACGGTCGCATTTTTCTACATTTTCCCGCATCACGCAATATCGCAACAGTGACCGCAACCGCAATTTAAATCCTTGGTTAGTATGCTTGCCAAGAGTGCCAACCATGTACCGCACATTTTTGGCTAGAGAGTTGTTGACCCATGACAAAAAGGTTAACTTTTAAAATTATATATTAGTATTATATAATTTTGTAAGAACAATATTCAAAATTTTTTATATAAATGGTTTGACCCTCCATAGTATTATGTCAAGATTTGTCATTAGGCTCAACCTAACTTATAAGTCTACTATAAGATTAAAATTTAACTTGACTTAATTTGTATATAAAATTTTTGAGGTCTAACCTAAACTATTAGTGAATATATAGGCTTATCATTTACTAACTAATATTCTCAATATTGGAAAAAAAATTCTCAATATATTATTAATAGTAGAAGCAAGGGAAGTTTTGACATGATTATGTACAAGATTCAAATTTGACAAACAATTATTATAAATTAGTTTTACACTATCACTCACTCTTATATTACTGTGTCATTAGAAAAATAGAACTCCCTTATGCAAGTAAAAATCATTAATTACTATTATTTTTTTGATGATGTGTCATTTTCATGTTTGCTAATAGTATAGGATCTTTTACAATGATGGTGCATCAAATTTAAATTCTTAAGTACGACTCAATTAACATAGAAAGTTGTTTGAAATTAAATTAATATTAATATTTTGACTTGGACTTTATACTCAATAAAAACATTGTAAGATTTAATTAAACAATACTAAGATCAAGCAAATGAGCAACTATTAGTGTTTTTACATTTATCTATTTTATGTGCATTATTTTTTTCCTCAAAATATAAATATATTGTAAGGTTTCATATA
The DNA here is from genome assembly GCA_020226215.1 of Sindora glabra. NCBI lineage: Eukaryota > Viridiplantae > Streptophyta > Magnoliopsida > Fabales > Fabaceae > Sindora > Sindora glabra. Next base: position 33,673,744 of record CM035232.1, on the reverse strand, counting down.
TAAAAAAATATGAGATAACCAACTAGGCTAATAAGCAAGGCCTTAATTAATAGAATTAATGGAGTAAAGTTCGATTTTTATCTCTGTGAAATGCAATTTTTTCTTTTGAGTTTCATCCCTATGAAGTATTTTTTATCAATTTCATACCTGTGAATTAATTTTTCCAATTTTGTCCCTAGAGGGTTGAAACTTGATAAATTCATCTTCTAACAAACACTAACAAAAGGACAAAATGAAACAAATTAATATTTCACCCGGATAAATTTGATAAAAGATATTTCATAGGAACAAAAAATGAGAAAAATTGCATTTTACATGAACAAAAACGAGGATTTACTCTGTTAAAATAACCTACCTAGCCTATTTTATAAAACAAATCATATATTAGGCTCAATTTTTTTCTATTTTATAATTCTATTTCAAAAATAGATTAGGTTAAATAATAAGCTCAATCTTTTTTCATTTTATAATAAAATAGCTCTTATTTATGTTTTATAAAGAGACTAGGTTAGATTAGATCGAATATTAAGCTAAATCTTATACCATTTGATGGAATTAACGAAGGGAATCTTTTGATTAAAACTGTAACCATAATGTCATGCGATATAAAACCTATATTAGTGATGCCAAATTCATATAATCCTTCCTCTTCTACACATCCATATATAATATCGAATAGCAAGTATCTGCGGGACTATAATGTATATCAACTATCAAAGAAGTTGGTACTAGTAGTTTACATCTATAAATTTTGAAGATTTTCAAAATTGTATTTTTAAAAATGTAATGTCATTATATTTGACTTGATTAAAATGATTTTTAAAAATTTTACAAAATTATATTCTAATTAATTTATACTTGTTGGTATAATGTCCCAGACTAAATAAACTATTAAAGTAATTAAATTTAAAAGAGAAAGAGATAGTAAATAAATAATGAATAAATAAATAGAATATAAAAAGATAACAAATTTTATAAATGATGACCAATTAGATATTAGATTTAATTTTATTTACTATTATTATAAAACAATTTTATATTAATATCCATTTATATGTTGCCTTGTCATTAAAATATTGTTAGAGCTCTTTTAATATCAATAAAGATAATTATTAACGTTGATTTTTTAAAGATGTATTTTTTTTATTCATCGATAGTGTAAAAGTTTTACACTGATGATAAATGAAATTTATACTCAAATATTTACGATGTTAAATCTGAATTTTTAACACGGAAGGATAGAATATTAGCGTAATTTTATTTTACGCAATCCCATGAAAAGAGGCACATGATCTACAATTCTTTGACTCTGGTTTTTAGTGGTTGCTGTGAACAATATATTTATCCAAGTCTCATCTAAAAATATAAAAAAATGTACATTTTATCTAATAGCAATCTTTTTTATTGTTCATTTATTTTGACTACAATAAATTGCTTTTAACAATATAAATTATAAAAAAATTCCTCTTGTTTGTTAATTATCACTAAATTTCATTTTGATTTATTTTATTTCTAATTAATAGTTCCTTTTAAATTGATTATTATTATCATTATGATCATCATCATTTTTAGTTTTTTCCTTTTCCAAACCTTATTTATTATTTTAGGTTGATAATTTATCTGTGCTTTCGAGTTTGTTGCTTACCTTCTTTTACTTCCAATTTATATCTATCAATATAAAAGTCTTTTTATTTGAATTTTAGCTATCTATAAGAAAAAATAAAAAAATACATTGGAATTTATCTTTATCCCTTTCTTTTAATTAAATATAACTTTCATCTTCCCAAAATATCAATTGTGTGATATTGATTGCCTAATTTGAAGTAATCCATTTTGATCTCTTAAATATTTTGTTGCTACAATTTTGAGCCTCATGTTTAATTTTTGTCGACTTCATCATCTTTGAAGATTATTTCTATATCAAATTATTAATAAAAAATGGTATGAAAGGAAACTTTCATTTGAGAATTAAAAATTTTAAAAAAATATTGGCAACATCTTAATGATGTAGTGATAGTCAATGTTACTTTAGGAGCTTTAGTCCTTATCTTGCCTAGGCTTCGAACCCAAGATCATACCTGTGTACATTAAGTAGATTATCTCTCCTATCATTACCAAAACAAAAAATTTTGAAAAATTATTAAAAGATTACATATTAAAGTTTAAATGTTTTTTAGAGTTTATTGTCTTATAAATCTTGAAAAAAAAAGTGATTTGTCCAAGAAGTGGCTTGTCCAGGAGATAATTTAGTGGGTGCTTAGAGATCAAACATAAATTAACATAAGTTGATAGAAATCAAATAGAAGTAGCAAAATTGCACAATTATATACTTAGTGTCATGACCCAAATTTTGGGTACATAACTAGCATAGAAAGTTGCCACAAAGCAACAACCACAAGCCTAGCATAAAAATGACACAAGACTTCACTCAACACAATGCAACACAAGGACACTTAAATAACCATACCTATACATATACTATTAAGAACAATGTGTTCAAATCCTACCAAAAATTTCGCAAAACCACCTTTATTTTTAGGGATAACAAAATGTACAAAAACATGGGGCTACATGCCCAATAACTTATTTAGAAAACCTATTGCACAACGTTGCACATTGAAGTTTGACACATACTAATGATTGTACAATCTAGAATGAACTTCCTATCTAACTATCCATTGACTTACCGTACACTATAGACTCTTGTGCAATTTTCAAATCTCCTTGAAATTTGGGGTGCCAAGCCTAACCTAGAATTCTGAAAAGACTATATATTTTTAAAGGAAAATAAAGAGAGTAACAAGTTCAGAGAACCTAATGAGTAAATAGAAGATCATAAGCATTGAAAAACCAAGTACACAAAACATGAGTAATTTAGATTACCAAAATTCCAAAATTTCTTATTTTAGAAAATTCAAAACTTTCCTGCCATCAAATTGAAAACAATTCTATGCTTTGTACACATAATATTTATGTAAAATATTAGCTTATAGAAACTCAACTTTTTTTTAAAAAAATTGATCAAAGATGAAGTTTAAATGCACAAACAAATAAGATTTCCAAGGACTTTTCTAAATTTTAAGTGGCAGATTACATATTTTTATGAGAGCTAACAAGTGAAAAAAGATAAATATTCCAATACTTTCACTTACATATAAATACGAAAAATACAAAGATACGCAATTCGATTTGAATATTTGGATCCAATGGTAATTTCAGTAGAGAACCAACAAGTACAATTCAATATTTAATACCATCAGTCTCCAAAAATTCAATACCCCCATGTCTTTTTGGCAATTTAATTTCCTTTTATCCCTCCAACAATTCAATTTCCTAGTGTACTTGGGGTCTCTGAAAGATATTTTTCCCAAGGTTCCAAATTTGTAAAATAAAATTGTTTTAAACAATCTCAAAATTTTTATAAGGGAAACATTCATTCATTAAACCATATATTGAAAACAACAATCTAAAACATGAGCATCCCAATTTCCATTAAGAACTTCGATATTACATTTCTGATCATTTCTTTTATTATATAAAATCAACTAAAGGAGCTCAATATCGCATTTTCATATAAACTAATCTTTCAGCATTCCAAAAATAGATGAAACAATTTATTCAAGACTCATAGCATATAGAACAATTTGCTAAAACATAAATATCATTTCCATGTAAAGATGACTTGTGAAACTACGAGTTGATTCAAAATATGTAATGCCTTTGAAATATACAAAACATGTGTAACTTTAAATATCCACACGAATTTTAGTATTTAATTCAAGACAATAAAATTCAATTCAGATATATAGAAGAAAACAGCCTGATCCTTAGCGTATGAAAATTAGCGATGGGGGAGAAGACCTTTTACTCACCAAAAACTATGGAGTTCGATCGTTCTGATTGGAAGCACCACATTCTCATGTACCTTTTAGAATGTGAAAGAATTTTTTTTTCCCTAAGTATAACAACAACTTATTCACAATATTTTCTTATAAGCACATTATAATTTCCTAAGTCCAATGAAATCAAACCCAGGGTTTGAACAAAATTTTTCTGGCCAGTACCTAACTCCTTAAATGATGTTGAAGAATTTAATGATTCCACTTGATTTGGTAAAGGCCCATGAGTTATTACCGTTCAATAAATAGAAATGACAACCAATCACACTAGGGATTTTATGGAACGCAATTCGCATATGACTAATACTTCGATGAAAGAGAGAAGGGAACGTCGGTGAGTATTCTCACCTTTGCTATGGAGGTGACGACCACCAGTCATTGTTGGTCCCATGACGTTGTGCCGGGCAATAATAGAACCACATCATTGAACATAACTCACATTGCAATAGAGCTCGTTGTGAAAACTCGCAGCACAGGTGTTGCTAAGATCAACTAAATTGCAAGAAAATGCAGCTATTATTGTACTAAATTGCAGATGTGGTGTAGTCCGATATTTTTAATCTTATTGCTAAGATAAAAAATGTTCTGCTGCAACATTGGGAGGCCTCCTCGAAGCATATTGAGCACATTGGAGCATTGGATGATTCCTCTACAATTGAAAAAGGCTGCAATGCAATCTGGAAAAAAATTAAAAGAAAAAAACAATAAGACAGAATGAAATCATTGACATGCTTAACATTTCTTCTCCTGTCTTATTAGGATTTCCTCTTCCACCATAGTAAAATTGTAGCTTAAGATGGGTGAACTACTTAAAAGCCACAAGATTATTTGAATATTTGAGAGTAGAGAAGCCCTCTTGACATCAGGTCCTACGTAGTTACCCATCTTAAGCCACAGTTCTACCAGAATCTTTCAGAGCAGCGCAAGACAGTGAGATGAACAAGGGGAATAGATTTATATAGTGAGAAAGCATGTGCATTGTAATGAGGTCTGATCTACATTTGGAAACGGATTTGTGAGGCTCGGAAGCCATTTTCGACACAATTCAGAGGTAAAAAGCATATTTTCCAAATCCAAAAAGAAGATTAATACTAATATTTCATCTTAATTGATGGAGAATTTTAAAATCAAAATAACATTGTTAGACAATTAGGTAAGAATTAAACTTGTTTGCAAATTTAAAAAAATTTATATATCTCAGTTACTAGGGAAAGAAATAAATTAACATAATATGAAATTTTTTCCAAAACCATTACATATTCTTAGAAAATGAAGTAAGAATAATTCTATGGACATATTAAATTAGACAAGATATTAGAAATTTATTAGCTGAGTAAAGAATAATTCTATGAAATATTTATTTTTATAACTTAAAATTGAGAAAAGAATAACCAAATATTCATAAAATAATGAAAATATTTCTTTTTATGAAAGGAAGGTAATCATAATATTTATCTTAGTTAGGATTTTTAATATAATTTTCTTCTATTTGTTAATTAATCTCAATTTTTCCCTTGTAGCCAGATTATTATATCTTCATTCAATTTTTAATCAACTATCTATTTCAATAAATTTAAAAGATTTTATATGCTATTGTTCAATATGATAATTATTTATGAAATTGAACAGTCATACATAATTTTAATCTTACATTATTTTTTATTTTTAATGGATCAGAATTGATTGTATCATTTTATGTGAGCATTTCATAATTATTTCAGTATATAGCTTAACTATAGAAAAGAAAATATTGTGACAAATTTATAAATAACAACAAAATATATAACCACTTAAAGTTAAATTTAATCAAATATTATTCTATGGAGAACCTATGTAAAGCTTAAATTAGTTGTTCTAAAATGTCATTGAGACAACAATGAGCAAAAATAGATTATAATATCTTTATTCTTAATATGATTAACTAATTTAAAATTTATCTCATACATTAATGATTATAGGAATATTTTAATTATTATATTTTACATATATTAAATAACAATTGATATGGCTGAGGACTGAGCATATCACTTTTTTAACGATTTGGAAATTGAATATTGGTCACAAAATCTGGCATTAGGGAATATTTAGCTCTCACATAATTATATATCTTCGAGTTTTTTATATTTTTACATATGATTTTCTAAATTATGAATTGGTTTAAAGTAAGAAGGAATGATAGCTGATACACGATAATGAGCAAAATAAGACTGGAAGCTAAAGGCTAATAAGAATTGTCTTGTAAGATAACAGTGCTAGCAAAATACAGATAAGGCTAACAGTAGAAATACACAGCAGAAGAAGCAACCAGCAATACCATCCTATAAGAGTAAACCCACACCAACATTACCATCCTCATTCTCAACCAAACGGGGAACACAGACAATAGCCGTCGGCATTATCCTAATGACAGATTCTTCTTCAAATGGGTACCATCACTACCCATATCAACGAGGACACTGCTAGTACTATCCAATGACATCATCTCACTCTTCTTCTTCTGCCACCTTCATAGGCTGCTACTATCGCCTCTTCCTTCTTTTCTCCTTCGTCACTCTTCTCATCCTCACCATAGCCCTCATCACTATACTTGTTGTTAAACCTAAAAAGCCCCAATTTGATCTTCAGCAGGCTGGCGTTTAATGCATGAGAATCACACTAAACCCTCTAATTCAACCTCTATAAACGTACTGCCAACAATCCACTGGGCATTACCATTTCGTTCTCACTCACGATTTGCCTCCTCTTCACTGCTGTTGACCCTAACAAGGTTGGAATCAAATAAGGCAACTACAGGTTCATTGTCATGTATCGCAGACTTGATGCAAAAGCCATTCCTTCTCCATTGAGGATATGGAAATGCACTAGTAATGTGTTGCGAGGATGTTTTTGTTGGATGAAAGTGGGTTAAAATCAATCTTATCCACATTAGCAATTGTGCTGGCCATGTAAGTATTCTGTTAAAGCACAATAACAGCAAATAGACATAAGGACCATATTAGATGCAATGACAACTGTGAAGGATGAAATTGAGAGGGTAATTTAAATATGAACCAAATTGATACAACTTTCATATCGTAAGGACTTAAATGGGTGTTTAATCAATTCATTACTCAGATCATATTTGTGTTTAGATGCTTGGGTCCTTTATTTGCTGGGTTCTTTGTCAATATTGTGGATATTGAGCAAGAGAGGCGGTGACTCTCATATTTTAAGCTAAATATATTGAGATTTGCTGCTTGTTTGATTCATATTTTAAAAAACTAGAAATAAGTCAAATCATCGAAAATCTTCCATAATTTAAATATACACATGGTAAATTCTACTACATATGAAGGTAGATTAGGTCAAAATAGATTTTACTTATCATAAGTTTTGTTAGGAAAAAAAATCAGCCTAGCAAGGCATTAGATGGACTTGGTGGAGCACAAGAGGGACTACAAGTGACTGATTCTTAAAATTATGTATTAGCATCATATAATTTTAAAAAATTCAAAATTTTTTATATAAGCCATTTGACCCTCTATAATATTATGTTAACATCTATCATTAGGCTAACCTAACTTATAAGCCTACTATAAGCTTAAAACTTGACTTGATTTGTATATAAAGTTGATAAGTCTATATATAAGCTTATCAATTATTCATTGATAAATATTCTCAAAATATTTTTTAAGAGTAGAATCAAGAAAAGTTTTGACATAATTAAGTACATGAATTAAATTTGATGAATTATAAGTGTATATTAATTTTGTACTACACTTACAAGGACGAAATTGGGAAAATTTGCAATTTATAGAAACAAAAATGTTATCTATACTGCATTTGGGGGTGAACAAATGATTGAAAGTTAGAAAATGATTTGCTTTAAGTCACATAACAAAGCCACTCATCTTTAGGCTAAATTTGCCCCTGATATGTGCAACAAGGGATTTGCAAATTTCCTTCAAAATAAAATGAAGCCTAGTCTATTTGTACTTAGTAAAGATAGGGACAATATAGTGTTTGATCTTTGGAGAGAATTGTAAGAGTATGAAAGAGTATTTTTTCTTTTTCTTGAAAAACTTACCCAAGAATGGTCTATTTATAGAGGAATTTACTCTGTACATGAAGGGACATAATTCTTCAAGAAACTCAAAGGTTCCATCTTTGTGGAGAGTCATGGGGAGTCATAAGAGTTATAACCTTGTGAAAAGACATGGGAAGTTATAATCTTATGAATCCATAACCTTTAAAAATTAAAAAGTTGCACATTTAATATTTTGAAAATTCATAATAGCCCCCTGCTATTTTCAAAATGTTGAAATAGCATCAATAGACCATCAACAATTTTGGAATAAATCATATGAATAAATAATGATATCTTGCAATTAAGTCACTATTTTGTAAAAGTTCATTACAATAAATCTAAATAGAATGGTAGACAAGCTTTGAATCAACTATTTTTTTGGATAAGCTACATAAATTTTTACGCATATGATTTAAGATGTAAACAATTATAGTAAGAAACAACACATTTAAGGCCTTGTGTTCATATCCTTTTCATAGATGCTTCAAGCTAAGCCCTTAGCTCTTTGGAATGGCCAAAATCTACATCTACATAGGCAAACTCAAATACCCCCACTATTTGGTATTTTTATCAATTTTATTAAGTATTATGTCAACACAACCTCTTCTAAGTGAAATGTGGGAAAATTAGTATTATTCACCTTCAGATGGAAATGAATTAACTCATTATAGTGCTTCAGTCACACTGTTGATGTACTTCAACTCATTAAACTTAAGACATGATGTTGTATGATGCATCAAGTTGAAGTTCCATCAATGGTGATTTAATTTTATAGGCTTGAGACCCATCCCTTTTGAAGTAATATCCATAAAATCAAGATTCAACCTTTTTGTTAAAGGGTTAACCATGTTATGACTTGACCTTACAAAGTCAATAGTGATCACTCCATTTATAATCAAGTCTCTTACATAACTATGTCGAAGACCAATGTGTCAAGACTTGCTATTATACACTTGACTATATGCTCTAGCTAAGGTTACAACATTATCACAATGGATAGAAATAGGAGCTATTGGTTTATGCCATGAGGGAATTTTAGATAATGGATCCCTTATCTATACAACATCTTTACATGCAGAAGATAAAGCTATAAATTTAGCAGCTATGGTGGAGTTAGTTATACATGTTTGCTTCTTAAATCCCTAAGATATGGCACCTCCACCAAGCATGAAAATCCATCTGGTTGTTTGATGCATGATCATCCTTATTGGCAACCCAATTGGCATTAGAAAATCCTTCTAGTGTTGAAGGAAATTGTACATAACTCAGGCTATAATCCTTTATTTTTTGTAGGTATTTTAGAATTCTTCTAACGCCATGCCAATGCATGTCACTAGGATTGCTTGTGTATCTATTCATTTGACTAACAACATAAGCAGTATTAGGTTGAGTACATGTCATTGCATACATCAACCATCTTATTACTTTTGCATATTCTAGTTGTGATGTTGGATTTTCAATATTCACTAAATTCATATTTAGATCAAACAATGTTGATACAAGAGTGTAGTTCTCATGATTGAATTGCTTTAGAATTTTCTCAGTGTAATGTGATTTAGAGAGCACAATACTCCCTTGATTTCTGATGGTTTTTATTCCAATGATGACATCAACTTCACCCATATCCTTCATGTTAAAGCTTTTAGACAAGAAGGATTTCATGAGCTTAACTTGTTCTAAATCAATTCTAAATATTACCATGTCATCCATATACAGGTAAATTATAACTCCTTTTTTCCCATCAAACTTGCTATAAACAGACTTATTAGATTCATTGATCTTAAAGCCATTAGCAAGAATGACCTCATCAAATTTTTGATGCCATTATTTAGGTTCTTGCTTTAATCCATACAAGGACTTTACAAGCTTGCACACTTTGTGTTCTTGACTAAGCATAACAACACCTTAAGGTTGTTCCATATACATATTTTCATCCAATTCACCACTAAGAAATGTTGTTTTAACATCCATTTGATGAATTACTAAATTGTATATCAAATTAAGTGCAATCAAAACTCTTATTGTGCTTATTCTTGCCACATGAGAATATGTATCAAAATAATCAATGCCATTCTTTCGTGAAAAGCCTTTGGCAACCAATCTGGCTTTGAATTTATCAATGATTCCATCCATCTTTATTTTCCTTTTGAAAATCCATTTACAACCAATTAGTTTGGAACTTGGTGGAAGATCAACTAATTTCCAAGTTTTATTACACATGATTGAATCCATTTTATCATTCATGGCTTCTTTCCAAAATGCAACATCTTGTGATTTCATTGCCTCTTGGTACATTTCAAGATCACCCTCGGTGTTAAAGCAATAAGGAATATCATTACTTATAGACTTTCTTATACCTTCAATAAAACACATATAGAAGTCAAACCCAAATATTTTTGGTGTCTTTTATCTTTTGCTCCTTCAAAGTTTAACTTCATCTTCATGTTGATTCTCTAATGCATTTAGGTCTTTATTAAGGTTTTGATTTTGCTATTGTCATTAACATGGGAAATAAAGTTGTATCTATTCTCCTTAAAAATAGCATCTTATGGCTCAATCAAGGTATTAATTGATATTGAGTCATTTAGTTCAATAACTATAAATCGATAGGCTTTGCTATGTTGTACATGTCCTAAGAAAATGCACTCAATACCTCTTTCACCTAATTTATTCTTTTTGGGTTGAGGCACTTAGACAATAGCTCTATAACCCCAAACTCTTAAATAGTTAAGGTTAGGCTTTCTTTTTTTCTAGAACTCATATGGGGTTATCTGGTTCCTTTTTGTTAGGAACTTTATTCAGAGTATGACATGCCGTAAGTAATGCTTCACCCTAAAATCCTTGGCTAAAACTAAAATTTATCAATATGGAATTTACCATTTCAACAAGAATGTGATTTTTGCATTTAGCCACATCATTTTGTTGTAGTGTGTAAAGAGCATTGATTTCATGAACAACACCAATGAATTCAAAATAGGAAGGATCATAATACTCTCCTCCTGAATCAAATCTTAAGCATTTAATCTTTTGATCTAATTGTTACTCAACTTTGGTTTTATATGCCTTAAATTTGTCTAATACTTCATCTTAATAATGCAGTACATAAACATAACAATATCCTGTGCAATTATCAACAAATGTGACAAAGTATTTCTTTCCTCCTAGTGTTGGTATATTATGCAAGTCACAAAACATCATTATGAATAAGTTAAAGTATGGTTAATGTTCTATCTACTTTAGAAATGGATTTCTTGTGATTTTGTCATCATGCCTGTTTTGCATTTATTTTTATATTTTTCAAAAATATGGTAGCAAATCTAATTTAATCATTTCATTCAATCTTTTAAAATGTGCATGTACTAATCTTTGATGCTAAAGGAAAAAGGGCTCAACCATGTAAACAAAATTATTATTATTATTGTTGGTAATACAATAATCAATGTTCATTTGGAATCACACAAATATCCCTTTCCTACAAACATTCTTCCCTTACACAGTACAAACTTATCAACCTTGAATACAAGTTTGAAACCAAACTTATTCAGCAAACCACTAGATATCAAATTCTTTCTAATTTCTAGTATATAGTAAACATTTGTCAATGTTAACACCCTCCCAAAAGTGTAATTCAGTTTTACATTTCCCATACTAAGGATAGGAATAGTAGTAAGTTGTCTATGTATAGAATAGTAACATCATTTAAAGTTTTCATGGTTTTGAACAAGCTTTTACTCTTACACCCATGTTGGGTAGCACTAGAATTAACTCACCATTCATCATCATCCTCAAGCAAATTAATTTCAAATATCATTGCAATAAGATCTTTGGAAGGACAATAATTAGATCCCTACTTTTCCTTTTTCTTTTTAAGAGCTTAACATTTGGATCTATAATGTCCTTTTTTATAACAAAAGAAGCATTTGCCTTTCTTATTTTTCTTGTTGCCTTGAGGATTATCATTGGATTAATTTTTCCTATTAGGTGGGGCTTTGCTAGCCAGCTCTTCTTCCACCATATTTACCTTTAAGGCATTTGGATCTTTGGCCTTATCCTGCATGTGATATTCTTCTTCTACACGTAGATAGTTAGCTAGACTATCAAGAGTAATATCTTCCTTCTTATGTTTTAGACTTCTCTTAAAGTCTTTCCAGGAAGAAGGTAACTTGTTTATTATAGAACTCTTAATGATTGTTTCATTCATATGCATGTTTATGTTGAGTGAAATGATTCAGAATTCTCTCTAGTTTAGAAAGTTGTTTCATAATAGATCTACCATTAACCATCTTAAAATTATTAAAGTGAGAAACAAGAAATTTCTTACTTATGGAGTCTTCAACCAAATATTTCATCTTCAATTTGTCCCATAACTCCTTGTCAATAGGAACACTATGAAAGATGTTGAATAAAGAGTCGCTCATGGCATTAAGAATGTGTCCTCAGTAGATTTCATCTTCAGTCTCCCACTTCTACCTACATCTTGTGTCTACTATAGTTTCATTCTCACTCTCTACAAGCTTCAGGGTGTTTAGAACGTATGCTACTTGAAAAGTCAATAACAAGAAGTGCACTCTCTTCTACTAACATATGAAATTTCCACCATCAAACCTTTCAAGTTTGATGAAGTTTAAAGGAAAATCCTTTAACATTCCAGCCATTGTATATCAAAAAATTTTAGCCTAAAGATTGTTGTCTATGTTAACTTTGGGGGTGAACAAATGACTGAAAAGTTAGAAAGTGATTTACTTCAAGTCTATAACAATGCCACAGTCCTTTAGGCTAAATTTGCCTTCAATATATGCAATACGGGATCCACAAATTCCCTTTAAGATAAAATGAAGCCTAGCTTATCAATACCTTGCACTTAATGAAGATAAGTACAATATAGTATTTGATCTTTGGAGAGAATTGTAGGAGTATGAGAGAATTTTTTTTTCTTAAGAAACTTACCCAAGAATGCTCTATTTATAAAGGAATTTACCTCTATACATGAAGGGATATAATTCTTCTAGGAACTCAAAGGTTCTATCCTAGTGAAGAGACATGGGGAGTTATAAGAGTTATAACCTTTTGAAGAGATATGAGGAGTTATAATCTTAAGAGTCCGTAACTGTTGAAAATTGAGAGGTTACACATTTAATATTTTGAAAATTCATAACAAGAAATAGGGATCTATTTTATTAATGTAATGTACCTAGTTTGTTTTATAAAATAGGCTAAATATTAGCTCCAAACTTATTCTATTTTATAAATAAATTATATTAAATATTAAGTTCAATCTTATTACATTTTGTAATAAAATAGTTCTCTTTCGCATTTTATAAATAAATTTAGTTAAATATTATGCTAAATCTTATTCCACATTTTATAGCATTAATAAAGGGAAACTTTCGAGTACAACGGTAACCATAATGCCATGCAATATAAAACCTATAGTTAGGATGCAAAATTCATATAATCCCCTCACTTCCACTTGTCCAAACATAATATCTAATGACAAGTATTAGTGCGAATATAATGTACCACAACTAAGGAAGAAGTCGGTACTAATAAATGTACATCAACAAATTTTATCAACTACTTTCTCATATAAATACACACCCATTTGACAATACATAACATCAAATAGTGTACATAAGAAATGGACATCAGGCATAGAAAACTTAATTATTCATGAATAATCAATTTCCTTAAGGCTTCCTCTAGAATCAGTTTTTCTAGAATTCAATTCATTTCATTTCAATAAAAAGAGATTCTAAATCATCTATAAATAAATTTTATTATTTATAAACTATGTCAAAAATAATGATTTGAATTTATTTACAAATAAAATCTTTTATTTGGAATATACTGAAAATTATATTTCATTTAATAAAAAATAATATTCCTATTGCATCAAAGTAAATATAATGTTAAGAAAAGAATAAAAATATTTTTGATATAACATTGGTTCTAAGCTAGTGAAACCAAATAAACTTGATAATTTATATACTAAAACATGAAACATTATATTTTTAAGGATAAAATTTAGTTTGATAAATAATATATTAAATTCTATATTATTATTATATTGAAAGACTACTCAAATAAATTTAAAAATATGCTCACGACCTAATACATCATTGTATAAATAACTAAATAATAATAATTAATTAATTTTATTAAATGTCTTTATACAAAATAGTTAATTTTGTTAATTGGTTAGATTTGTTAAGATAATTACTTATCAACCAAAAAGGGTTTGTACCAACCCTAACTATAATCTTAAGATTGAATTATATGTTTTGTACTTATAAATTGATTAATTTTCCTAACTTAATTTCTCTTATAATTAGATTCTTATAGTTTGAATTTGTTTGTAATTAATTGCCCACTATAATTAATTTAGAAATTTTCACTTGCAATTGTTTAATATGATTGTCTTCCATTCAATACAATGTAGAAATGAAAAAGTAGAACTTAGTTACAAAATTTTTTTAAGAGAATCAATACATATTTTCATTTCTAATATATTCAATTCAATTGTGTTTGTTTGAATATTTCCTTCAAATTACAACAATTTATCACTTTAATAAATAGCTTTTTTTCCAAGAAACAAAAATTCATTCATCATAGGCTATGGCCAAATCACGGTTAGATGCATTTTCTTTTAAGGGTGGAACATCATGAATAGATCTAGAACCACTCCCTATTACAAAAAAAATATCCATTTTTTACCTTCATGAGCTACCTTATTAGCACTATGTCCTACCCAAACTACTAAAAAGTAAGTATAATTAAGCAAATAAAATTTAATGTCCTCAATTATAGTTGAAAATTTCTAAGGACATTAATTGAAACCTAAAATTGCATCTACCACACCTTGTAATCACTTTCAATGACCACGTTTGGATATCTCATCCTTTCTATAACCTTTAGAATTGTTTAGAATTGCCATGGCCTTTGCCTCCTTCACTAAGCAATTTGAAATTTGCTTAAATCAAAACTGCCTCACCTTTGTGACATTGTCCCTTTCTATTATAACTAATAAAGCTACTCCTTCCTTCCAAGCCACGTCCATATTAACTTTTAAATAGTTCATGGGCAGATGTTGCAGATGTTGTTCCATGGATTCGAAGTTGCTTCATCAATAAATCACTTTCAATATGTATCGATAAAGCTTCCACATTAAGCTTTATCCTTCAAATATAACATTGTCTCTGGCCTCCCACATGCATTGGTAAATGATGGCAGCTCCAACTTTGATTCTAGCTTTATGTGGTGCACATGGTGGCATGAATTTAGCATCAAACTATAGAATAAATTCTAAAACATTCAAAATGTTTAAAAAAATGTAAATACTAAATTTGGATGCCTAATATACAAAACCAAGGAAGTCTTGTGATTTCACAACAAGACACAAGATGAAGCTCATCCTCATCCCCCATATTATAAAGCAAACAAGTCAAGTCCTATAGGTTGGATAAGCATTGCAACCGAACCCTTGGTGGAAGCACTCCTCTAATAAACCTTCATAACCACACCTTTAGCCTATAATGTGTCTTTTATGTCCATAAATGTTGCCACACTGCAGCCTCCCTTTCATTATACCTTGCCTAGTTTCAAGCATGGTACATTGAGCTTACAGTGAACTTCCCAAAGCTCTCCAAAATTTAATTGAGTTCATCTTCTCCTCTTAAATGTATATGGAGTTCAGTGATTTAGTCTACTTCTTCTTCAATGAAAATGCTCTATACTTTTCACCGTATCCAAACTTTTCAATCCTGATAACTACAAGCCTCGAATACAAGTATAAATAAGTAGCTGAACACCCTTTTTGATCATGGGAATATATGACGATTAATAAGGCAGCCTTGGCAAGTTATCTAAAATGTGTAACCTCCCATTACATATTATATAACAAGCTCCTAATGACAATGCAATAGCACCATAATTCTAGGCGCACGATCCCTCAAATTATGGGATTAGGTTTAACAAACATTTACCTCTCATATATTTAGCATGAAACATTTAAACTTAAGGTTTGTCTTCTTTTATCTTTAATTTCCAAAACCAATTTTGCTAGTAAGGATATATTTATCTCTTGAAACAATCTAAATCCCAAACCCCCACATCCTTTTGGTGTATAAAGGCCAATCCATGTTAATAGGAAAAAATAGTGGGATTAATCTTCTGGGACATTCCACAAGAACCTCCTAGCCAAACTATCCATAATTGAGCATACTTCCTACGGGACTTTCAAGGTTGATATGGTATAGATTGGTAGAGTTTGTATGAATGAATTAATTAAGGTTACCCTACTAGTCCATGATAGTGTCTTATGCTTCCTAAATATTTAGTATCTGACTTTATACACTCTGTGCCTAAAAACTATTATTTGTTCCTTAGCTACTTTATTGACATTGGGTGAAAAGAATACATTAGATTTTTGGATGTTAACTACTTGACTCAACCAAGTATCACATGTCCTTAGACAATTTTTGAGATTCTGTACTTCTATCATATTTGCCTAAAGAAATAAAATAATGCCATAAGCAAACATGAGGTGTCTCCTTAGGCTGCTTCCTCTAACCACCTGAATACCATGTGGAATATTATATGTTAATTGTACATTAAACTGATATCTAAAGAAATATTAATAACTAATTAATATTTTTATTTATAATGTTATTAAAAACTATAAAAAAACATTCATATTTTAGACATCACTTTCATATGAAGTGATATTTAAAGGAATATCAAAGGTTAATTAATGGTTGTATTTACAATTTTATTAGAAATTGTAAAGAACATTATTGTTTAAGACATCAACTATAGTTGAAAACCAATATTTAAAGGTTATTTATATACAATTAATGTTTGAATTTACAATGCTATTGAAAATTATAAAGATTATTTATAATTCAATTGCTTGTTCATTTATAACACACTATGGCATTCATGAGGTGATCACTTACAACATTGGTTGTTGTTCAAATAGCACAATGTTTATGTACTAATATGAAAACAAATAAAATTGTAGAATTAGTTAATGGATTGTATCATTTTTCATTTGTTTTGCTTACATTCAATTTGTTGTTGTCTATATCTATTTAACTATATATGGAAAATATCTTAATGAATAAAGAATTTTAATTCTACTAATTTCAATTAGAGTAAAATGAAATCGATAGGTTTATAAAATGATGTCAGTGATGTTTTAAGACTTAAATTTAATGTATAAAATTGTTCCCTATATATATATGCAATATGTATAAATTACATTTTGGATCTTTTTTGTGTAAATGTTTATATGTGTGATGTATATGTAAATTCTTATTTGCTTTTGGTCTAATATATATGATGTATAACTATCCATTCTAGAATGATTCTAGAAAGGTTTTGGGATTTGTCCAAAATACTTATGGAAAAAGTTGCAAGATCTATCATTAGGCTCAACCCAACTTATAACCTTATTATGAGCTTAAAATTTGACTTGACTTAGTTTGGATATAAGTTTTTTGAGGTGTTGCCTAACCTATTAGTCAATATATAGGCTTATCAATTATTGATTAATATTCTCAAAATATATTATTATGTGTAGAATCAAGGGAAGCTTAGACATATTATGTGTAGGGTTTAAATTTGATAAATTGTTAGTGTAAATTAGTTTTGCACTATCACTTCTTTTGTATTATCATGTTTTTAAGCAAAATTTTTTAATGACATGTCATTTTCATGTTCGGAAATAGTATAAAATGTTTTATAATGATGGTGTAACAAATTTAAACTCTCAAGTACAAGTCAATTAACATAGAAAGTCGTTTGAACTTAAATTAATATTAATATGTTGACTTGGATTTTAGACTCAATAAAAACATTGTAAGATTTAACTAAACAATACTAAAATTAAGAAAATGAGCAACTTTTAGTGTTTCTTCATTTATCTTATATATGTGCATTATTTTTGTCTCAAAATATAAATATATTGTAAGGTTTTATATATAAAAAATACGAGATAACCTACTAGGCTAATAAGCGAGGCCTTAGTTAATAGAGTAAACTCCTATATTTTCCCTGTGAAATGTAATTTTTTTTTCAGTTTCATCCTTTTGAAGTATCTTTTATCAATTTCATACGTGTGAATTAATTTGTCCAATTTTGTTCCTAGAGGGTTGAAACTTGACGAATTCATCTTCCAACAAACACTAACAAAAGGACAAAATGGAACGAATCAAAATTTCATAGAGATGAAATTGATAAAAAATATTTCATATGAATAAAAATGAGAAAAATTGCATTTCAGACGAATAGAAACAAGGTCTTACTCTATTAATGTAACTTACCTAACCTGTTTTATGAAACAGGTCAAATATTAGACCTAAACTTATTCTATTTTCTAATTCTATTTTATAAATCGGTTAGGTTAGATTAAGTTGAACGTTAAACTCAATCTTATTTCAATTTCCTATTCGCGTTTAAAGAGATTAGGTGTTAACAAAGGGAAACTTTTGAATAAAACTGTAACCATATTAATGTCATGCGATAAAAAACTTTTGAGCAAAATTCATATAATTGCCCCACTTCCACACATCCAGACATATTATCTAATAGGAAATATCAGTATGACTTTAATGTCCATGAACTAACAAAGAAGTTGGTACCAATAATTGTAGATCTATAAATTTGCGAGATTTTCAGGATTGCATTTTTAAAAATGTAGTGTCACATAATTATATATCTAATTTTTTTTTAATATTTTAAAGACGGTATTTTTCAAATGTATGTCACTATATTTGATTTGATTAAAAAGATTTTTAAAAATTTTACAAAATTATATTTTAATCGGTTTACACTTGTTAGTATAATGACCAATATAAAATAAAGCATTAATGTTATTAAATTTAAAACAGGAAGATAGAGTAAATAAATAAATAAATAGAGTATAAAAGGATAACTAATTTTCTAAATGATAACCAATTAGATATTAGATTTAAATTTCATTCACTAGCGTAAATCAATTTTATATTAATACCCATTTATATATTGTTATGTCATGAAAATACTGTGAAAGCTCTTTTACTGTCAATAAAAATAATTATTAATATTCATTTTTTAATGTTTTGTTTTCTTCTTATTCATTAGTAGTGTAAAAAATTTTACACTGATAGTAAATCAAATATATACTCATATATTTATGATGTTAAATCTAAATATTTAACAAGGATGGATAGATTATTAGTGTCGTTTTATTTTATACAGTCCCATGAAAAGAGGCACATGATCTACGATTCTTCGACTTTGGTATGTAGTGGTTGTTGTGAACATGGTATATTTATCCAAGTGTCACCTAAAAATAATATATATATATATATATATATATATATATATATATATATATATATATAATATAAAACTTCCAATCTTGTTTGTTAATTATCACTAAATTTCATTTTGATTTACTTTATTTCTAATTAACAGTTTCTTTTAGATTAATTATTATTATTATCATTTTTATTTTTTCCTATTTCAAAACCTTATTTATTATTTTATGGTGATAATTTATCTCTACTTTCGAGTTTGTTGCTCATCCTTCTTTTATTTTCAATTTACATTGGTCTATAAAAGCCTTTTTATTTGAATTTTGGCTATTTATAACAAATAGTTAAAAAAAATACATTTGAATTCATCGTTGTCTCATTCTTTTAATTAAACGTAACTTCCATCCTCATGGAATTTAAATTGTGTGATTTTGATTGCCTTATTTGATCTATTTTTATCTCTTAAATATTTAATTGGTGCAGTTTTGACCCTTGTGTTTAATTATCGTCAACTTCATGACCTCAAAAGATTATTTCCACATTAAATTATTAACAAAAAATAGTATGAAAGGAAATTTTTGTTTGGGTATTAAAAATTTTAAAGGAAAAATATATTGGCAGCACCTTAATGGTGCAAGGACACTCAATGCTACTTTAGGAGCTTTACTTATCATCATGTCTAGGTTTTGAACCCAGGATCATGCATGTGTGCTTTAAGTAGATTATTCCTCGTACCATTACCAACAAAAAAATTCAAAAAAAAATAAAGAATTACATATGAAAGTTTAAATGTTTTTTAGAGTATATTGTCTTCTAAATCTTAAAAAAATGGTTTTCCAAGAAATAATTTATTGGATGCTTAAAGATTGAAAATAAATTAATATAAGTTGATAGAAATCAAATAGAAGTAACAAAATTACACAACTAGCATAGGAAGTTGCAACAAAGCAACAGCCCACAAGCTCATCAAAAAAATGAGATAGGACTTGACACAACACAATGCAACAAAATGACGCTTAAATAACCATACTATATATTGACTACTTATGAACAATGCATTCAAATCCTACCAGCAATTTCACAAAACCTCCCTTATTTTGGATACTAGTTAGGGGCAACAAAATGTAAAAACATGGGGCTACTTTCCCAATAACTTATTTATACAACATTGACATTCAAGTTTGACACATGCAAATGATTGTACAATCTAGAATGAGCTTCCTATCTAACTATCCATTGACTTACCATTCACCATAAACTCTAATGCAATTTTCAAATATCCTTGAAATTCAGGACGCTGAGTCTATCTTGAAAATTTGAAAAGACAATACATTTTTAAAGAAAAACAACGAAGGTAACGACTTCAAAGAACCAAATGAGTAAATAGCCTACTAAGGACCATTAAAATTGAAAAACCAATTACACAAAACATTATGAATAATTTAGATTACAAAAATCCCCAAAATTTTCACTTTTCAAAATTGAAAATTTCCCATGAATCGAATTGAGAGCAATTTTACGCATTGCAAACATAATAATTAAATAAAATGTTAGCTTTCGGAACATAACTTTTTTTAAACATATCAAAGATGAAGTTTAAATACACTAACAAATAAGTTTTCCAAAGACTTTCTAAATTTTAAGTGACAAATTACATATTTTATAAGAATAGGCAAATGATAAGGATAAATATTCAAATACTTTCACTTACATATAAATATGAAAAACACATGGATAAGCAACTTGGTTTGAAGATTTGGATCCAATGGTAATCTTAATAGAGAATGAACAATTACAATTTAATACTCAATATCGTCATTCATCTTTTCTCTCTAACAACTCAATCCCCCCTTGTCCCACTAGTAGTTTAATTTCTCCTTATCCCTCCAACAATTAAATTTCCAAGTGTACATGGAATCTTTTAAAGAAAATTTTCCCAACCATCCAAAGTTGTAAAACATAATCGTTTTAATCAATTTCACAATTTTCATAAAGGAACATTCATTCATTGAACCATTTACTCAAGATAACCATTTAAAACAAAAGCATTCCATTCCAATTTCCATTAAGAACTTCAATATTACATTTCTAACCATTTCTTTTATCATATAAAATTTATTAAAGAAGCTCATTATCACATTTTCATATGAACTGACCTTTCAACATCCCAAAAATATATAAAACAATTTATTCAAGACTCATAGCTTGTGGAACAATTTGCCAAGACATAAATGTTTGTTCTAAGTAAAGGTGACTTGTGAAACTACAGTTGATTCAAAATATGTAATACCTTTTCAAATATACAATATATGTGTATATTTAAATGTACACAAGAATTTTAGTACTTAATTCAAGACAATAAAATTCAATTAGGAAATATAGAATAAAATAGCTTGATCCTTAGTACATGAAAATTAAGGATGTGAAGTAGACTTTCTACTCACCTGAAACTATGATGTTCAAACTATGAACTCTCAATCCCTCTGTTTGGAAACACCAAAACGTCAAGTAGATTTTAGAATCTAAGGAAAAAAAAAAGTTCGTAGTATAATACCAATTTAGTCTCAATATTTTCTTACTAGCACATTATAATTTCCAAAGTTCTATAAAACCAAACCCTACAAACCCAGGGCATGAACAAAATTTTTCCAGTTAACTCCTTAAATGATGTTGAAGAATTTAATGATTCCACTTGATTTTGTAAGGGCCCATGAATTATTACCGTTCAATAAGTAGAAATGACAACTCAATTACACTAGGGATTTTTTGGAACGCAATTCGAAGATGACTAACACTTCGATCAAAGAGAGAAGGGGACGTCGGCGACTAACACTTGATTTTGGTCCCATGGCGTTGCGGCTGGAGTAGCTGCGAAAGCGAGGCAATAATAAACACGCAACATTGAACATGGCTCACATTGCAATAGAGCTCAGCATGAAAACATGGTTACACTCGCAGCAGAGGTTTTGCTAAGATCAACAAAATTGCACTTAAATACAGCTGTTGCGTGCAAAATTGCAGATGCCATATAGTCTGCAACTGTAATTTAAATCCTTGCTTATACAAAAAGATGTAAATAAATAAATAAAAATTAAAGTGATGGATACTCTTAACATTGAAATATGGATAGAAATTACAATGATCATGTTAATTTTATATGCAGTGATCTTCACGATAATGTGAAAATCTATAAACGTGACCAAAGAAAAGTGGTGATATACTGTAAAAATCATCAGAAGCAAGGAAGGCTTACCTATCAAAATTAACAAAGGTATTGTCAAATGAAGTAGTAGAAGGAAACATAGATGACTGATCGCCACTCGAAGGACCAATATTATAACTGAAAAAATATGCAATGCAATATGAAAAACAGAAAAAAGTGAAGGAAAAGGCAATATGGCTGAATGAAATCATTGACATGTTTTATTAAGGTTTCCTCTCGCACCATAGTAAAATTCTCCTGTCTTATTAAGGTTTCCTCTCGCACCATAGTAAAATTGTGGCTTAAGTTGGGTGAACTACTTAAAACCCGCAAGATTATTTGAATCTTTGAGAGCAGAGAAGCCCTAATATATGCAGCCCAATTAATTATGCTTTACTTCTTCTCCATTGTAAAATTGCCTCTCTTGACATCAGGTCTTAAGTAGTTACCCATCTCGAGCCACAGTTCCACTAGAATCTTTCAGAGCAGAGGAAGACAATGAGGTGAACATGGGGAATTGGTTTATATAGTGAGAAAGCATATGCATTGTAATGAGGTCGGATCTACATTTGGAAACGGATTTATGAGACTGGGAAGCCATTTTTGACACAATTCAGAGGCAAAATGCATATTTTCGAAATCCAAATAGAAGATTAATACTAATATTTCATATTAGTTAATGGAAATTTTTAAAATCAATACAACATTCCTAACCAATTAGGTAAGAATTAAACTTGTTTACAAATTAGAAAAAATAAAATTAAATATATGTCTCTCAATTAATGGGGAAAGAAATAAGTTAACATATTGTGAATTTTTTTCCAAAACCACTTCATATACATCGAAAATGAAGTAAGAATTAACACAATAAGAAAATAATTTATTCCAAGGAAATATTAAATTCAACAAGATTCTAAAAATATATCAGTTGAGTAAAGAATAATTGTCTGGAATATTGATTTTTATAACATAATACAAGAAAAAGTAACCAAATATTAATAAAATAATAAAAATTATTCTTTATATAAGGGAAAAGTAATCATAATATTTATTTTATAATTTTTTTATAATTTTTTTTCAATTTGTTAATTCATCACAACTTTTGTCTTGCGGCTAGATTATTATATTTTCATTTAATTTTTAATCAACTGTCCAATATAATCAATTTAAAAGATTTTATATGCAATTATTCAATATGATAATTATTTATGAAATAGGGCTGTTATATCATAATTTAAATCATACATTTTTTTATTTGTAATGTATTTGAATTGATTCCATCTTTTTATTTGTACATTTATTTGAAACTTCAATATTTTGTAAGATCAATTAATCACTCTTTACAATTGTTTCAGGATAAAGCTTAACTACAGAAAAAAAAATTGCGACAAATTTACAAGTTACAACCAAATATATAATCACTTAAGGTTAAATTTAATCAAATATTATTCTATGGAGAAGGTACGTACAGCTTAAATTAGTTGCTCTAAAAAATCATTGATAACAATGAGCGAAAAAGGATTATAAAATTTTTATTCTTGATATGATTAACTAATTTCAAATTTAGCTCAGACAATGATGATTATGGGAATGTTGCAATTATGATTTTTTACATGTCTTAAATAACAACTGATATGGCTGAGGACTGAGCATATCACTTTGTTGACGATTTGGAAATTGAATATTGATGACAAAATGTGGCATTGCAGGGGATTTAGCTCTCACATAATTATATATCTCCGGAATTTTTCATATTTTCAAGAATGTATTTTTAAAAATGTATTGTCAGTTTGTCACTACATTTGATTTAACTAAAATTTTAATATAAGTTATTTGACCTTCCATAATATTATGTCAACATCTGTCATTAGGCTAACCTAACTTATAAGTCTATTGCAAGCCTAAAATTTCAATATGTATTGATAAGGCTTCCACATGAGCTTGTGTCCTTTAATTAAAACATTGTTTCTGGCCTCCCATATGCACTGGTAGATGGTGGTAACTCCGGTTATCACTTTGATTCCAGCTTCATGTGGTGTACCCGGTGGTATGAATTTGCTATCAATCTATAGAATAGATTCTAAAACATTCAAAGGGTTTAAAAAACATAAACACTGAATTTTGATGCCTAATATACGAAGCCAAGGTAGTCTCGTAATTTCACAAGGAGACATAAGATGAAGCTCGTTCTCATCATTGAGCAGAATATATTATGATTTGCAATTTGTTTCACTCAGATTTTTAAAAAAATAAATATAAATATAAGTCAAATCATTGAAAATGTTATAATATTTTAATATACATTTAATAAATTCTAATATATGATAGTAGATTAGGTGGAATGTGACTTTACTTAATATAGGTTTTGTCAACAAAAAGAATCAGCCTCATCAATGGCGAAGCATAAGACTGATTTGGTGGAGCAAAAGTGGGACTAAGGGGGGTAAACTTTCAAAATCATATTTTGGTATCATATAATTTTTTTAAAAAATTTCAAATTTTCTTATATAAGTGAATTGACCCTCCCTTGTATTATGCCAAGATCTGTCTATAGGCTTGTTAAGCCTATTGTAAGCTTAAATTTTGATATGACCTAATTTGTATATAAAATATTTGAGGTGTTACCTAACCTATCAGTCAATATATAGGCATATCAATTTTTTATTAATATTCTCAAAATATATTATTAAGTTCAGAATCAAGGGAAGTTTGGACATAATTATGTATAGGATTTAAATTTGATAAATTATTAGTGTAAATTAGTTTTGCACTACCACTCACTCTTGTACTACCATGTCTTTAAAAAAACATGAATAACTCCCTTATGTAAGTAAAAATCCTTAAAATTTTTTAATGATGGGCCATTTTCATGTTCATTAATAGTATAAAATGTTTTATAATGATGGTGTATCAAATTTAAACTCTCAACTACAAGTCAATTAATGTAGAAAGTTTTTTGAACTTAAATTAATATCAATATTTTGACTTGGACTTTAGATTCAACAAAAACATTGTAAGATTTAATTAAACAATACTAAAATTAAGAAAATGAGCAACTATTAGTATTTTTTTCATTTATCTTTTATATGTGCATTTTTCCCTCAAAATATAGATATATTGTAATGTTTTGCATATAAAAAATACGAGATAACCTACTAGGCTAATAAGCAAAACCTTAGTTAATAGAGAAAACTCCTATTTCTATCTCTGTGACATGTAATTTTTTTCAGTTTTGCCCTTTTGAAGTATCTTTTATCAATTTCATACCTGTAAATTAATTTGTCCAATTTTATTCCTGGGGGGTTGAAACTCGATAAATTCATCTTCCAACGAACACTAACCAAAGGACAAAATGAAACAAATTAATATTTCATAGGGATGAAATTGATAAAAGATATTTCATGGAAACAAAATTGAGAAAAACTGCATTTCATATGAACAGAAACAAGGTCTTACTCTATTAGTATAACGTACCTAGCCTGTTTTATGAAATAGGTCAAATATTAGGTCTAAACTTATTCTATTTTATAAATAGATTAGGTTAGATTAAGTTCAAAATTAAGCTCAATCTTATTTCATCTTATAATAAATAGTTTTCGTTCGCATTTTAAAAGAACAGGTGTTAACAAAGGGAAACTTTGAGTAAAACTGTAACCATAATGTCATGCGATAAAAAAATTTTGAGCAAAATTCATATAATTCCCGCACTATCACAATAATTGTAAATCTGTAAATTTCCAATATTTTCAGGATTGCATTTTTAAAAATGTAATGTAACTATATATGGTTTGATTAAAAAGATTTTTAAAAATTTTACCGAGTTATATTATAATAAATTTACACTTGTTAGTATAATGACCAATATAAAATAAAGTTTTAATGTTATTAAATATAAAATAGAAAGAGAGAATAAATAAACAAATAGAGTATAAAAAATAACTAATTTTATAAATGATAACCAATTAGATATTGGATTTAAAGTTGATTCACTGTTAATGTAAACCAATTTTACATTAATACCTATTTATATGTTGCTATGTCACTAAAATATTGTGAAAGCTTTTTTACCATCAATAAAAGTACGTATTAATATTGATTTTTTAAGGAAGCTTTTTCTTTTTATTCATTAATAGTGTAAAAAATTTTACATTGATGGTAGATCAAATATATATACTCACAATGTTAAATCTGAATATTTAATAAGGAGGGATACATTATTAGGGTCTTTTTATTTTACACGGTCCCATGAAAAGAGGTACATGATCCACAATTCTTTGACTGGTTTGTAGTGGTTGTTATGAACAGTATATTTTTCCAAGTCTCGCCTAAAAATATAAAAAATTATAAAATATACATTTTATCTATTAGCAATCTTATTTCTTTAAATTGTTCATTTATTTTGACTACACTAAATTACATTTAAAAATATAAAATATGAAAATTCCATTATTGTTTTTTAATTATCACTAAATTTCATTTTGATTTACTTTATTTCTAATTAACAGTTTCTTTATATTGATTATTATTATTATCATTTTTATTTTTTCCCATTTTCAAAACGTTATTTATTATTTTATGGTGATAATTTATCTCTACTTTCGAGTTAGTTGCTTATGCTTCTGTTATTTCCAATTTACATCGGTTCATGTAAAAGCCTTTTTATTTGAATTTTGGCTATCTATGAGAAATAATTAAAAAAATACATTTGAATTCATCTTTGTCTCATTCTTTTAATGAAATGGAACTTTTATCCTTCTAAAATGTAAATTGTGTGATTTTGATTACCTTATTTGAAATGATCCATTTTGATCTCTTTAATTGGTACAATTTTGACCCTTCTATTTAATTATCGTCAATATCATGACCTCAAATGATTATCTCCGCTTTAAATTATTGATAAAAAATAGTATCAAAGGAAATTTTTGTTTAGGTATTGAAAATTTTAAAAATATTTATATTGACAACTCCTTAATGGTGTAGTGACACTCAATGTTACTTTAGGAACTTTACTCCTTATCATGTTAGGTTTTGAACCCAGGATCATGCATGTGTGCATTAAGTCTAATATCTATCCTACATTACCAACAAAAAAATTTTTGAAAAATAAAATATTAAAGGATTACATATGAAAGTTTAAATGTTTTTTAAAGTTTATTTCCTTCTAAATCTTTTTAAAAAAAGGTTTTTCCAAGAGATAATTTAATGGGTGCTTAAAGATCGAAAATAAATTAGTTGATAGAAATCAAATAGAAGTACAAAAGTTGGATAATTATATATTTATTGTCATGTTCCACCTTTTAGACATGTGACTAGCATACGAAGATGCTGCAAAGCAACAAGCCACAAGCCACAAGCTCAGCATAAAAATAACATAGGACTTGGCACAACACAACTCAGCACAATGACAGTTAAATAACCATACCCATACACAGACGACGTATGAACAATGCGTTCAAATCCTACCAAAAATTTCGTAAAACCTCCCTTATTTCTAGAAACTAGCTAGGGGTAACAAAGCAGAGTTGCTAGGGGCAACAAAATGTACAAACATGGGGCTACTTGCCTAGCAACTTGTACATACAACCTATTGCACAACTGCACATTGAAGTTTGATACATGCTTATGATTGTACAATCTAGAATGAGCTTCCTTTCTAACTATCCACTAACTTACCATACACCATGGACTCTTGTGCAATTTTCAAATCTCCTTGAAATCCAGGACGCCAAGTCTATACTGAAATTCTGAAAAGACAATGCGCTTTTAAAGAAAAACAAAGGCCTGATGAGTAAATAGCTTAAAAGCATTGAAAAACGAAGTACACAAAACATTGTGGGTAATTTAGATTACAAAAATCCAAAAGATTTTCATCTTTCAAAATTAAAAATTTTCCTTCAATCAAATTAAGAACAATTATATGCTTTGCAAACATAATAGTTAAGTAAAATATTACGTTTCAGGACTTAACTTTTCTGAAACAAATCAAAGATGAAATTTAAATACACAAACAAATAAGTTTTCTAAAGACTTTCTAAATTTTAAGTGATAAATCACATATTCTATAAGAATTGGCAAGTGAACAAGATAAATATTCAAACACTTTCACTTACATATAAATATGAAAATGCATGTATAAGCAATTTGATTTGAAGATTTGGATCCAATGGTAATCTTTTAGAGAATCATCAATTACAATTCAATATTCAATATTTAATATCATCATTCACCCTATCTCTCCAACAATTCAACCCCACTAGTCCCACTAGCAATTTAATTTCCCCTATATCCCTTGTGCAATTCAATTTCCCCTATATCCCTTGTGCAATTCAATTTCCATGTGTACTCGGGGTCTTTTAAAGAAAATTTCCCCAAGGATCAAAATTTGTGAAACATAATTGTGTTAAACAATTTCACAAATTTTATGATGGGAAAATTCGTTCATTAAACTAGGTACTAGGGATAACAATTTAAAACATAAGCATTCCAATTTCCATCAAGAACTTCAATATTACATTTCTAACCATTTCTCTTATCATATAAAATCAACTATAGGAGCTCAATATCACATTTTCATATGAAACTGACCTTTCAAAATCCCAAATAGATAAAACAATTTATTCAATGCTCATGGATGGTGGAACAATTTGCTAAAACATAAATATCATTTCTAAGTAAAGGTAACTTGTGATACTACAAGTTGATTCAAAATATGTAAAACCTTTTGAATTAAATCATATGTGTGTATACTTAATTTCTAAATATTTCCTCCAAATTACAACAATTTATCACTTCAATAAATAGCTTTTCATTGTTATACAATAGTTCACAAATATCAGCCATTTCAAATAATTGCAGGAGAAAGTTTCAAATCTTTAACGTCAACATAATTGCATCGTACTCTTGAAGCCCTTGATATTTTGAAAGACTTTGACCTCCAAAATGCTGAAATTCAATTGGGAGAAATATAATTTGCTACCACCACCAACTTTGAGCACTCTGGCATCACCTACTAAAGCAAAATCTTGCAAGTATGCTTGGTATTCATTTTCCCCTTTCCTATTCGCCATTAGAGATGGTAATCTGAAGATTTAAGCAACTAATATTCCTTGTGGCGGTGCATCACTACAAAATTTCAGTTGGACTGAAGGCGTTTCTGCGTTCGATATCGAGGTAGTTTCAACTAGTGTAAGGGGGCACGAGAACAGTTCGCTTAACCGCTTAAAACTTGGCCATTACCATGGTTTTGAAGTGGTTAGTAGAAATCACTGTAGTTTGGCCAACTTGTAATGGCGGCGGTTTGCAACTGCACTGACCGTGATTTTTAAAATGACCATTCAAAAGTTAGAAGCAATTACCAACCGCTGCAAAGTCGATTTTCAAAATTAAAAATTGTTTTATGAGGATGGCTTTTTACCGCCCACGATATATTTTGAATAAATTTTTAGGCAGTTTATAGCTACAATCATGCTTTAATCTTTTAAAATAAAAAAATTTGAAGGTGGTTTCTAACCACTCTTAAGCCTTTTTTAAAAAATAAATCGTATATTCAAATTTGAATTTTATTTGGCATTTTTTTATTAAAAATAAAATATAATGACAGCTATGATGATAGCATAATAAATGTAATTTTATGCAGGCATAATTTGGAACATATCGTACTCCCAAAATATAGAAACAAACTTCATTGATTATAGAAGTTGGAAATGGTATTGTCTAGACATAAATTGCATGGGAAAAAAAAACCAAAAGTAATATAATCATTTAATAGACATAGGCACATGAATTTCCTACTTTTGAAAAATCTAAGAACACACGTCGAGTAACAGCCAAGAAGACAATCGATCTAATCCCATAGCTGCTGTCTTTTCCTTCAAAGTTTAAATTCCAATAATCTCTTTAGGTGAACTATCCTTTCATCTAATTTTGAAAAAAGAAAAAAAAACATTTTGGGAGATTACGCGTGCATCTACTTTTGAGAATCCTATCCCAAAATCTATTGAAAATGTAACAATGTCTAATATGGTCACCAATCATGTATTGGAATTTGGATGCCTTACGTCCTTGGCTTTCATAAAATAAAATTTGTCAAATTGCTACCCTACCCATTCTTGTATTTGACATAGTGTCGTAAGTTAACAGTTATGATAGTTTGATAAGTAAATGTGCTCAATTGAAGATGGGAATTAATAGAAATATCACACATGTTGTAACAATCCTAAGGTTGATTTTTGGGATTAATTCAACTTGTGTAATATTTTTCTAAGTTTGGGGTATTTTGATAGTTTTAGCATGATTCAAGAATTTAGAGGAGATTCAAAAGCATGTATTTGTGATCCTCATTTTGGAATGAACTAGACACCTAGAGCATGGCAAAATTGGCATATGATGACTTGGAAAATGTTTGCCTACTTATACTAAGCGAACTTTTGTTCAAAATGCTCTTTAAGAGTGTGGAGGATATGTCTACTTAGAAAATATATGTCTACTTGTAAGATCTTAAATTTGTTTGTGAGTGGACATCTGCATCCTTCTAGCGATGCATTATTCTAGTCAATGCTTATTGTTTGATAACCCATAGTCAGACGATAATCAATGATCGTATCTTCATTATCGAACCTACAACCAGTTGAAAAGGAGAACCTGTTTCATTCAAACATCGAATATTTTAATGAGAAATATTGAACGAAAGTTTAAATAATTATTGCACTTAGTATAAAAGTTGTAACAGCGAGTGGGATATAAAAGCTAACTGACCTTACTTATAGACAAGGTTTTATATTGTGGATAAGATGATGTCAATAGAATTGCTACTAGCAAACTCTAAGAGTAAATGTGGCACAATAAGGCTGTTGCTGCGCTAAATTACGAAAATACATAAAAATTAAGTTGATGGACATTTTTAACGTTAATAAGAATGATCATTTTAATTTTGAACACCATGATCATCACAATAATGTGAATATCTATTATTTCTTTCAACAGTAGCCAAAGAAAAGTAGCGATATACTATAAAAATTTTTAGATGCAAGGCAGGCTCACCCATCAGAATTAACAAAGGTATTGCCAAATGAAATAGCATATGGACACATAGATGAACATTGGAAACGAACAATGTCATGATGTGTATAGTGAGGGCCATGGGCCACAGGAGAACCGGCCTTAAAGTTCATGGAATAATTTATCGTGACATCTGCATCAATAAAAAATAAAACAACAAAGCAATGGTTGCTTGACTGTCATAGAAGTTACCTTGACAATCTTTTAATTTTGAAGAGGAAAGGGAGGACATGCAAGGATTATAAAATAAATAAAATGAACCTACGTTTTGACATGGTTGTTGCCCAAGTTTCAGCTGGCAACTTCATTTGTCAGATTATGCGGCAGTTGCTATCAGCCACCTAAGACCAAACCAGTGAAGGATTAGTCCTACAAGACCTAGAGGACTAATAAATTGAATGGCAAGATAGTAAAGTGCATAAAGGAAGATAAATAATGAATGTAACCAAAACACACAAAGATAAGGGCAATGAAAGCACAACACATATTATAAAACATATTAAATACGAGCATGAAGCGCACAAGAGCAAAATATGCAATGCAAACAAATGCAGCTAAAATTAGCTAAAATTTGGGATATCACAAATTAAAGAGAGGCTACTTTTATTATTTATATAAAGTTTCATTACAATTCTAGAAGTGTACATGGGGACAAAAGTCATCAATTCGACCCTTAGAATAGTGCTATGTGACCACCAAGGAATGCAATCCCCTCTAAAGAGCATTCTAAGTAAAAGCTCACCTAACAAGACTAAACATACTTTTTTGGAGTTGGCATAATGCTTTTTCTTATAACAACAAGTGGAATTTTACTATTAAATACACTAATGGAGAAGTAAAATTCAAAAGATCATAGTCATGTGTTTTACTACTTGCATTGGACAAGTTACCTTGGTCAAAATTATAAGAAAAGCCCTAAAATGAGAAAAAATGGAAACATAGTACATTTGCTAAGTTTCATCCAAAATAGAGCATACTTCTCTAGTCAATTGTTGCACAAAGTGATATTCTCCCCACGTTTAGTTGGTCAATGTCCTCAAAAACTCTACTACCTGAAAGGTTTGAATCTATTACTTAAACTTTGACAAATCTTCTTCTTTCTCCCAATCAATCTCCTCTTTCCCAAGCCCTTCCACTTCACTAACAAGCTTCTTTCTAGGGTACCACCTCACAATCATCACATGCCCTACTATAAAAATTTTTAGATGCAATAATGTGAATATCTATAATTTCTTTCAGCAATAACCAAAGAAAAGTACTGATATACCATAAAAAATTTTAGATGGAAGGAAGACTTACCCATCAGAATTAACGAAGGTATTGTCAAATGAAGTAGGAAATGGACACATAGATGAACGATTGGAAATGAACAATGTCATGATGTGTATAATGAGCGCCATGGGCCACAGGAGAACCGGCCTCAAAGTTTATGGAATAGTTTGTCTTGACATCAGCACCAGTAAAAAATAAACAACAAAGCAATGGTTGCTTGACTATCATATAAGTTGTCTTAACAATCTTTTAGTTTTGAAAGAGAGGATAAGAAAGGATTATAAAAGAAAACAAAATGAACCTACGTTCCGACAATGGTTGTTGCCCAGGTCAAACAATAATATTGAGCACATTGGGGGCGTTGCTTGATACCTTTATAATTGAAAAAATTTTCCAATTCGATCTGAAAGACAAAAAAGAACAAAGACAGAATGAAATCATCGACATGTATACCAAATTCCTTTCCTTGTCTTATTTGCTCAATTTTGTGTAGCTTCCTCCTCATGCATCGCAAAAGTGCCTGACAACTATCGTCACAAACGTTCTGTTACGGCATTGGGAGGTCTCCCCGAAGCACATTCAGCACACTGGAGCATTGCATGATAATCCTGTAACTGAAAAAAGATGCAATGCAATCTGAAGAAAAATATATAAAAGAAAAAAGCAATAAGGCAGAATGAAATGAACGACATGTTTACCAAATTCCTTCTCCTGCCTAATTAGGATTTCCTCTTCTGCCATAGTAAAATTGTCGCTTGAGATGGGTGAACTACCAAGATTACTTGAATCTTTGAGAGCAGAGTAGCCTTAATATAAAATGCAGCCTAACTAATTATGGTTTCCTCTTTCTCCATTGTAAAATTGCCTCTCTTGACATCAGTTCTTAGGTAGTTACCCATCTCGAGCAACAATTCTACTTGAAATAGATTTACAAGGCTGGGAAACCATTTTTTATACAACTCAGAGGTAAAATGCATATTTTCCAAATCCAAATAGAATATTAATACTAATATTTCATCTTAATTAATGGAGAATTTTAAAATCAAAATAACATTATCAACCAATTATGGAAGAATTAAACTTGTTTGCAAATTAAAGAAAATAAAGTTTCATATATATATATATATATATATCTCAATTAATAGGGAAAGAAATAAATTAACATATTTTGAATTTTTTTTCCAAAACCATTTCGTATTCTTAGCAAATGAAATAAGAGTTAACCCATTAACAAAATAATTTATATGACACTCATTCTTGGGAAATATTAAATTAAACAAAATGTTTAAAATTTATCAAATGAGTAGAGAATAATTCTATGGAATATTTCTTTCTTAACAAAAAATATGAAAAGAGCCGAAGATTTATAAAATAATGAAAATAATTTCTTATATAACAGAAAAGTAATCATAATATTTAACTGAGTCAAGATTTTTGTTTTTTCATCATTTGCTTCAATTTGTTAATTCATCTTAATTTTTCTCTTGTAGTTAGGTTATTATATTTTAATTTAATTCATAATCAACTATGTATTTCAATTAATATAAAAGTTTTCATATGCATTTATTGAATATGATAATTATTTAAGAACTTGAACATTTATATTATAATTTTAGCCTTATATTTTTTTTATTTGTAACGGATTTGAATTGATTGTATCTCTTTATTTGAACATTCCTTTTAAACTTCAATATTTTATAATTTCAATTAATCACTCTTCATAATTATTTCAGTATAAATCTTAAATAGAGAAAAAATATTGTGACAAATTTACAGATTACAACAAAATATAAAACCACTTAAAGTTAAATTTAGTCAAATATTATTTTATGGAGAAGGAACGTAAGGCTAAAATTAGTTGTTGTAAAAGGTCACTGAGATAACAATGAGTGAGAAACGATTTTAACATTTTTATTATTGGTATGATTAACCAACCTCATATTTTGCACATACTTTAATGACTTTGGGAATATTTCAATTATTACTTTTTATATACAATTGATATAGCTGAGGACAGGGCATATCACTTTTTTAACGATTTGGAAATTCAATATTGACTACAAAATGTGGCATTGCAGGATATTTAGCTCTCAGATAGATATATACCTCCGGAATTTTTTATATTTTCAAGAATTTATTTGTAAAAATGTAATGTCACAATATTTGATTTAACTAGAAAGATTTTATATATTAGAAAATTATATCTTAATTAATTTACACTTATTTAGTATAAAGATCAACATAAAATAATGCATCAATGTTTTCAAATTTAAAAAGAAAAGAGCGAGGAAATAAAAATAAATAAATGGAGTATAATAATAGAAATGATTTTGTGAATGACGATCAATTAGATATTTATGACGTTTTATTTTACAGGTCCCTTGAAAAGACGCACATGATCTACAATTCTTTTATTTAAAATATCCAAGTTTAAATATCTCGAAAATATAAAAAATATATAAAATATAGATTTTATCCAGTAACAATCTTATTTCTTTTGTTTTCGGTCATTTATTATGACAGCACTAAAAAACATTTAAAAATATAAAAATATAAAATATAAAAATTCTAATCTCTTCTATTAATTATCCCTAAATATCATTTTGATCTATTTTATTTCTAATTAACATCTTTTTCTTGATTTTTTATTATTATATTCATTTTCAAAACCTTATTTATGATTTTATTTTAATAATTTAACTCCACTTTCCAGTTTTTTACTTATCATTCTTTTATTTCCAATTTACATTAGTCAATATAAAACCCTTTTTATTTGACTTATAGTTATCTATAAGAAATAATTATAAAATACATTTGAATTTATCCTATTTCATTCTTTGACTTAAATACAACTTTGATCTTTCTAAAATATAAATTTGAAGATTTTTATTTCTTAATTTGAAATAATTTATTTTGATCTCTTAAAAATTTAATTGATTAAGCTTTGATCCTCATATTTCATTTTCACCAACTTCATGACCTCAAAAGATTATTTCCATATTAATTAAAAAGGGAACGAAATGAAATTTTTGTATGGATGTTAATTATTTTGAAAAAAAAAATATTTTGGCATTTAATGGTACGACAAAAGGATATGGAAATGCACTAGCAATCTGTTACGATAACATTTTTGTTGAATGAAACTCGGTTAAAAACAGTCTCATCCTCATCGGCAATTGTGTTGACCATGCAGGCATTCTGTTAAAGCGCACTAACAGCAGATAGACTTAAAGACCAAATTAGATGTAATTACAACTGTAAAGGAAAAAAATGAGAGTGTAATTTAAAATTTTAATGTAATCTTAGTTGTTATGTAAAGGATAAAATTGATCTAACTTTCATATCTTAACTCCAGACGAAACTTTAATGTAATCGTAGTTGTTATGTTATTCAATTCAGCGCCAAGACATTGAAATCAAACACACCCAATATCCAAAAAAATTCCCACCAATACGGCGATTCTTGGATTCCTTTAGTTGGTTAGGAGCTGAGAAAAAAACTAAGTGTTGGAAAGAGAAAATATCATACACTTGCTTATCAGATCCATACTTATTTTCTCTCCACCAATGGGTAAAAAATTAAATGAAGGATCCATGCTACTTTTTCCACTCATTTTCCTTTTCTTACTCCTTACGATCAAAACAGAAAATTTCATATTTAAACCCCTTTCTTTCCTATTGTTTTCCTTCCATTTTCTATGGATTTAAACAAAGGGCTAAAGATTGATTACTGTTTAGCTACTATTTTATTTCTAAATCTAGTCTTACCTGCATATGCATAACCAGGCAAAACCAGAAGCCAATAGTTGTTCAAACGTGACACATTCTGGTAAAACTCAAGAAAATTACTTCTCATAAAACTAATGATAAATTTGTAACCTTGCAACTATCCAGATAAAATGATGCACTATCTGAGAGCCATCAAAATATCATAAAAACATGGCATCTTGGGTTCATCCCCTTGCCGGGTTTGCCCCTCAAGTTGAAGCCTCATATCCACTTCCACCACGAGCAAGGCATATTGTTTGCTTGTATGCCATGTCCTTGCAGGCCAGCAGCGCCTCTTGACTGCAGATCATAGCCACCAGCGCCTCTCTGCATGTCATAACCTAGTACTCTATGTGGATCACAGCCGGCTCGTTGAGGATCATAAGCGGCTCTCTTTTGAACATAGAGAGATCCTCTAGCTGGATCATAACCACTTAATGTCAGTGCATTGTAACCATAACCATAACCATGAGCACGCCCTGCAGATGCATCATAACCATGCCTCGCAGAAGCTGCACCAGGTTGAGCTCCCGCATATGCAGAGCTCCAGCAGCGGTAACAGGAGTACCACTGCCAGCACTAGCTGCTGTGTGGGGAGGCAGGTCCCTGTCATACAAAATGTAGGACCAGTCATTATTCATCATCTACATAAGAGACAATGATAATTGTAAGTTAAAATTGGCAAGTAATTTTAAATCTGCTACAATCAGATGAAACCCAGATCAATTAGCCCTTCTAATTGGCAGTTGTTTACTATTGTCAGCCGCACATAAAACACACAATAAAGAAAAGTAAAGTTGAATTTCTTTACTTGTACGAATTAAAACACCAGAATACAAACGAGTTATCGAAATCCCATAAAATGATCAGACATTATTAGATAGTCTAAAAAGCTTCCGAAGCTGTCCATAAACATTCTATGCACAAACAACCAGTGTTCCCTTGTCCATAACATCTAGAACATTCAATAGATAAACCAAGAATCATGGCAATTGTATACATTTTGAAACTCAAAGTAACCAACATTTGAGTTTTATGACAAGCTGGGAGGATCAGAATGGAAAATTGCAGTATTTTCCATATATCGAGTAAAAAAAGATTCTGCTTTATCGAGGTATTCACCTATAGTAGACTAGAACTGGCATATCATTTAGTAAGTGAAATATGTGTGTCAAGTTAGGGCTCTCATAGCCACAGCACCATACTTCCCGATACGCAAGGCACATAACTTCCAACTTTAAGAGAAATTGTAAGTCAAAATAAGCACAAACAGATCATAGAGATTGGTAAGATCGGCCGATTGGCAGGAACATTTCACTCTCACAAGACACCTAAAATAGAGCATAACACTTAAGATTACATTAATACCTTTTGAAATATAAAATATATGTGTATATTTCAGTTTTTAATTGAGGACAATAAAATCCAATTAAGAAATATAGAAGAAAATAGCTTGATCCTTAGCGTATGAAAATTAAGGATGTGAAGTAGAATTTCTGCTCACCTAAAACAATGGAGTTCAATCCTTCTGATTGGACGCACCAAATCCTCAGGTAGATTTTAGAATCTAAAAAAAATTTACTCAGAGTGTAAAACCAATTTGGTCCCAATATTTTCTTATAAGCACATTATAATTTCCTAAGTCCTATGAAAAACAAGATAAATATTCAAACACTTTCACTTCCATGTAAATATGAAAAACACATAGATAAGCAATTTGATTTGAGGATTTGGATCCAATGGTAATCTTAATAGAGAATCAACAATTACAATTCAATATTCAATATGATCATTCACCTTATCTTTCCAACAATTCATCTTTCCAACAATTCAACCCCCCTTGTCTCACTAGCAATTTAGTTTTCCCTTATCCCTCCGACAATTCAATTTTCATGTGTACTTAGGGTCTTTTTAAGGAAAATTTCCCCAAGGATCCAAATTTGTAAAACATAGTTTTTAAAACAATTTCACAATTTTTATAATGGAAACATTCATTCATTAAACCATATATTAAGGATAACAATTTAAAACATAAGCATTCCAATTTCCATTAAGGACTTCAATATTACATTTCTAACCATTTCTTTTATCATCTAAGATCAACTAAAGGAGCTCAATATCACATTTTCATAACCTTTCAACATCCCAAAAATAGATCAAACAATTTATTCAAGACTCATAGATTGCAAAAAATTTTGTTAAAACATAAATATCATTTTTAAGTAAAGGCAACTTGTGAAGCTACAAGTTGATTCAAAATATGTAATACCTCTTGATATATACAATATGTGTGTATATTTAAATATTCACATGAATTTTAGTATTTAATTCAAGACAATAAAATTCAATTAAGAAATATAGAAGAAAATAGCTTGATCCTTAGTATATGAAAATTAAGTATGTGAAGTAGATTTTCTACTCACCTGAAACTATGAAGTTCAAACTATGAAATCAAACCCTAGCAAACCCAGGGTGGGAACAAAAGTTTTCCATATAACTCCTTAAATAATGTTGAAGGATTTAATGATTCCAATTGAACTTTAAAGACCCATGAGTTATTACCGTTCAATAAATAGAAATGACAACTCAATCGCACTAGGGATTTTATGGAACGCAATTCGAAGATGACCAATACTTCGATCAAACAGAGAAGGGGACGTCGGCGAGTATTCTTACCTGTGCCGTCGAGACGATGACCACCAGTTGTTGTTGGTTCCATGACGTTGCGCTTAGAGTAGCAACGAAGGCCAGGCAATAGTAGACCCACAACATTGAACATGGCTCACATTGCAATTGAGCTCAGCGTGAAAACATGGTAGCAGCAGAGGTTTTGCTGAGATCAACAAAAATGCTTATGAAAAACAAATGTAAAAAAATAAATAAAAATTAAATGATAGACATTCTTAACATCGAAATGTGGACAGTAATTACAATGATCTTCACGATAATGTGAAAATTCATAAAAGTGACCAAAGAAAATTGGTGATATACTATAAAAATCATCAGATGCAAGGAAAGTTTACCCATCAAAATTATTAAAGGTATTGTCAAATGAAGTAGCAGATGGAAACAGACATAAACGATCGCCACTCGAAGGACCAATGCCATAGTTGAACAAGTATAAAATGCAATCTGGGAAAAAAAAAGTTAAACCAAAAAGCAATAAGGCAGAATGAAAACATCGACATGTTTACCAAATTCCTTCTCCTGTGTTATTAAGGTTTCCTTCTTGCACTATAGTAAAATTGTGGCTTAAGGTGGGTGAACTACTTAAAACCCACAAGATTGTTTGAATCTTTAAGAGCAGAGGAACCCAAATATATTCAGCCTAATTAATTATGATTTCCTCTTCCTCCATTGTATAATTCCCTCTCTTCACGTTAGGTCTTAGGTAGTTACCCATCTTGAGACACAGTTCTACTAAAATCTTTCAGAGCAGAGCAAGACAATCAGACGAACAAGGGGAATTGGTTTATATAGTAAGAAAGCATATGCATTGTAATGAGGTCCAATCTACGTTTGAAAACGGATTTGTGAGACTGGGAAGCCCTTTTTTTTACACAATTTAGAGGTAAGACGCATATTTTCCAAATCCAAATAGAAGATTAATACTAATATTTCATCTCGAGTTAATGGAAATTTTTTAAATCATAATAACATTCTTAACTAATAAGTAATAATTAAACTTGTTTGCAAATTAGAATAAAATAAAATTTTATATAACTCTCAATTAATGGGGAAAGATATAATTTAGCACATTGTGAAAATTTTTCCAAAACTATTTCATATTCTTAGCAAATGAATTAACAATTAACAAAATATGAAAATAATTTATTCTAAGGAAATATTAAATTTAACAAGATATTAAAAATTTATGAGCTGAGTAAAGAATAATTCAATGGAATATTGATTTTTATACCATAAACATGGAAAAAAATAACAAAATATTCATAAAATAATAAAAATTATTCCTTATATAAAAGAAAAGTAATCATAATATTTATCTGAGTTAAGATTTTTTTTATTTTCTTCAATTTGTTAATCCATGTCAGCTTTTCTCTTGCGGCTAGATTATTATATTTTCATTTAATTTTTAATCTACTGTCTATTATAATCCATTTGAAAGATTTTATATGCAATTATTCAGTATGATAATTATTTATGAAATTGGACTGTTATATCATAATTTAAATCTTACATTTTTTTTTATTTGTAATGGATTAGAATTGATTCTATCTTTTTATTTAGACATTTCTTTGAAACTTCAATATTTTGTAAGTTCAATTAATCACTTTTCTTAATTATTTCAGGATAGTGCTTAACACTAGAAAAAAATAATTGTGACAAATTTACAAATTACAACAAAATATATAACCACTTAAAGTTAAATTTAATCAAATATTAATATGGTTGTTCTAAAAAATCATTGGGATAAAGCCTAAATTAGTTGTTCTAAAAAATCATTGGGATAACTATGAGCGAAAAGTGATTATAAAATTTTTATTCTTAATATGGTTAAGTAATTTCAAATTTAGCTTATACATTGATGATTATGGGAATTTTTCAATTATTATTTTTTACATATACTAAATAACAATTGTTTTGGCTGAGGACTGAGCATATCACTTTTCTGACGATCTGGAAATTGAACATTGACAACAAAATGTGGCACTGCGGGGGGGATTTAGCTCTCACATAATTATATATCTCCGGAATATTTATATTCTCAAGAATGTATTTTTAAAAATGTAATGTCAGTACGTTTGATTTAATTAAATTTTTTATGAGTTATTTGACCATTCATAATATTTTGTCCACATTTGTCATTAGGTCAACCTAATTAATTAGCCTATTGTAAGTCAAAAATTTGACATGACTTGATTCATATATAAACACAATGTTAGGAAGAAGGTAAAAATATTTTTATTATAACATGGGCTTTAAACCAATGACACCAAATAAACCTGATAATTCATATACTAAAACATGAAGCATTATTTTTTAAGGACAAAAATTAGTTTAAAAATAATATATAAAATTTTAAATAACTATTTGATAAAAAGACTACTAAAATCAATTTAAAAAAATACTCACGACTTGATGCATTATTGTACATATGACTAACTAATAAGAAACAATTAATTTTATCAACTATTTTTAAACAAATAGCTAATTTTGTTAACTGGATAGTTTTGCTAAGGTAATTACCTATCACACAAAAAGGGGTAGTGGCAACCCTAAATTTAATCTTAAGATTGAATTATGCCTTTTGTAAAAATAAATTGATTCATTTTCCTAATCTTATAATTGGATTCTTTGAGTTTGATTTCGTACATTGCAGTCAACTCTGCACTATAATTAATTTAGAAATTTTCATATGCAATTAATTAATATGATAGTCTTCCATTCAGTATAATATAAAAATAAAAAAGCAGAAGGATAATTACAAAGATTACTAAGAGAATTAATACATAGTTTCATTTCTAATATATTCAATCGATTGTATCTGTTTGAATATTTCCTTCAAATTACAGCAACTTATCACTTTGATAAATAACTTTTCATTGTTTTACAATAGTTCGCAAATATGAGTCATTTCAAATAATTGCACGAGAAAGTTTCTAAATCTTTAATGCCAAGATAATTGCATCATATTCTTAAATAACAAAGAATTTGATCTTCTAAAAGACTTTGACCTCCAAAATACTGTAATTCAATTGAGCGAAATATAATTTGCTAGCACCAATAACTCTGAGCTCTCTGACATCATCTATCAAAATAAATCTTGCAAGTATGTTTGGTATTCAATTTCGCCTTTCCTATTCATCATTAGAGATAATGATGATGAGTTGCTTATCATCTGTCGTCACCATCATCATGATCATGATGACCATTATCATCGTTATCAATCGGAATAACCTGAATAACAACATTCCCTTGATGAGATCTTAAATCTCTTTGTGAGAATACTTCTATATCTTGGAGTAGACATCTGTGTTTAAGCCCATGCCAGTTGCAACTAATATTCCTTCCGGCGGTGCATCATTGCAAAATTTTAATTGGACTGAAGGTAGTTCTATGTTCAATATCGAGGTAGTTTCAATTGCTATAGGGGCATGACAATAGTTTGCTTAACCATTTAAAACTTGGCCATTGGCAAGGTTTTGAAGTGATTATTAGAAGTCACTATAGTTAGGACTATGACACCATAAAAATTGTTGGATTTCGCTTGAGATATGAGGGGTTGTGAGAATCACAATGCTAGAGTGCATCAACTCTTTATGCAGATTATGGTGGTCGATGAGATGTCAAATGATATCAATTTAGAGAGGATCAAAAGATCCAATCAAGTGTGAAAGTGGCATTGCAAATTGTTATGAATTGACAAAAAATGATGCAAGTAGGATAGTGTGCAAGGTTATGGGTCTTTGTATAGATTAAACATAAATCTTGACTCTTACACCAGTGTAATGGGACATTAAATGCAGGACAATTGCTAGTATGGGGTTTAGAGAGCTAAGCATTATTTACAAGCTATAGTGTTGGCACACACCTTTGCTATAGTGATGGCATTCAAGAAAATTACAAAGGTAATGAGTATAAAGTTGTAGAGGTAACTATATATTAGACAAACTTAAGAGGTAATGTATTCAGGAAAGAAGGTAGCAATGGAGATGTTAGGCCACTTTCCAAAAAGTCTATGAAGGTAATCATTTGAGAATTTGTTAAAAATGCATTTAGCTAAGAGGATACTAATACTATAAAGGAAACAATCCAAATTTGAGATAAGGAGCTTTTATAATGCTCAAAGAGACAAGCATGAGTGGTTGAGATAGTAACTTAAAGTAGTAGGTTGAATAGTAATGTGAAGTTTGAAGAGAGTAAGTTAATCCTTCATGGAACTATATTAGATTGAAATGTCAATGAGAGCATTGATATTTGAAGTGGGAGAGAATGTAACAGGTTGGTATTTATGATAATTCAACAAGCAAACATACTTAGTTTAAAGTGAAACTTGGTGGAAAAATCAAGCATGCTGTAGAGGTCTTATGGCTAAATTTTGGGATCAATCTGACTTGTGTACTATTTGTCTTGATTTTCCAAATTTTAGGAGTATTTTAATAATTTTTGCATGGTTTGAGAATTTAAAAGAGTTTAAAATTCATATATTTGTAATCCCTACATTTTTATCTTCATATCAATGTATTTTTTGTGCAAATTGGATACCCTAAGTAGGGCCAAAAGGGTTTATAATGACTTGAAAATAGTATGTCTACTTATGCTAGGTGGGTTTTTGTTCAAAATACTCTTTAAAGGATTGAAATGTTGGAAAATTCTAGTGGGGTGCCTTGGCACTAAGTTAAGGAATCGAGTGTGTTAACTTATGGATATCCCTTTACATACTCAAAAATATAGAACAAGGCATTTGTCAAATGAATGGTATGTCTCTCTCCCTATTTAATTTGTCCCTTTTTAGGCATATTGTGCTCAAAGGCTCCTTGTGTAAGGCAATCTTGCAGCTTGATATGCAAAGGTACTTCAATAACATTTGATTATAGCTTACAAACTTATGAGTTCCATCATCTATTTTAAAAGTGCCACACATGTTCAATAGGAAGGTTAGCATGTTCACTAAGAGTAGCAAGCAAGCATTGCACAATTTCAACTAGAGAGCTATCAGCCCATGACACTTGGGAGCAAATGAAATTCTTTGGTGTAAAAATGCTAACAGAGGTTTATTATTAAGTTAGTGTATATGTCAT
This sequence comes from Sindora glabra, assembly GCA_020226215.1. NCBI lineage: Eukaryota > Viridiplantae > Streptophyta > Magnoliopsida > Fabales > Fabaceae > Sindora > Sindora glabra. Next base: position 33,629,421 of record CM035232.1, on the reverse strand, counting down.
TATGCGACTTTGATCAACATAAAAAAAAATACAACTTTGGTAGTGCATTTGCATTTAGAAGTTCTAGAGAGAATCCAAGTGTTTATTTAGTAGTTGTACTATAATGGCCTTGACAACAATCAGTTATGAAACTCTCATGACTTGGGTCCTTCATTTTATGCTTGCTACAAAGTTGATATGGACTATAATGCTATGAAGGAGATTAGTGTCAAATTTCCTATTATGTCTTTATTTTATTCAAAATTTGAATTTCATTTATTCGTGACATTTTGGAACTTTGGTTAGCGAGTTTTTAGAGATGAAAAATTTAGAGATTCTACGATTATCTTTTAATCTTTTGGGGAGATTGATGAAAGTGAAGACATTAGACATTGTAAAGTATTTTAAGTATATTTAGGATGTGGGTTTAAGTGATTATACTACAATTTATCTTCTCCATCTCTTTAATAAAATATAATTACTATCTTTGCTTGTGAATTAAGCTAAAAGCTTAAATGTATTAATCTTTTTTGTATAATGATTTATTGCTTTTCATATTTTAACTTTGAAAACATGCTTTTGAATCATCACATACAATTTGAAGTATCCTAGTTGTGATATTAGAGCTAGTTTCCATTAAGTTCGAAGATGACAATATTAAATTTTGAAATTGAAAATTTTGATGGAAATGTGAGTTTCAACCTTTGGCAAGTTTGAATGCTTGCCTTATTGGCACAAAGTAGAATGAAGAAGGCATTACATGGCAAGAAGAAGAAGCCTACAACTATGTTTGGTGATGATTAGAATAACTAGACAAAATTGCTTTTTCTTCCATTCAATTGAGTTTGAAGGATGTGTCGGATGAAAAGGTAGCTACTAGATTATGGCATAAATTAGGAATGTTGTATATGATGAAATATGCAACTAATTAATTGAGCAATATTCAAGCATTGATTATATACAATTTTGTACCATAACCAACAATTTTAAAATATATCAACATAAGTTAGTTCGAGTGGAAGGGATTCAAGCATCTTAAGTAAGATGTTATGGGTTTGATCCAAGCCTTGCATATGGAGAAAAATCATTTGGGAGAGTTCCTCACCATTTCCACCTAACCATACCTCAGGACATTAGTTTCTCACTTGTTGGGATACCATGGTGCAAAAAAAATTAATTTAACATATGCATTTAAAACTATTTTATGAAAACATATATTGTATAATTTAAATGAATTAAATTTGCATTTTGATAAGCGGTGGTATTAATTAGACTTTTGTTATGTATTGTATAATTTTAAGGATGATTGTAAATACAAAGACCAAAACTAAAGGTAATATTCACCAAAACAAACATGCATATTTACTCCTATCTAATAAATTGAAATTATTATTTTATTATATTGTCAATATAATTTGAGAATTTTTTAATATACAATGCGTATTTACTGTTTGATGTGTAGTCCATGTATAATATACAAAAATTTAATTTCATTAACCATTGCCAATATAACTAACTAGCACATAAAAAGAGCCATTGCCAACCATGTAATCTTAAGCCGGAATTATGCTTTTTGTCCGTATGATTTGATTTGTAATTACATCACAACCTAATTTCTCTTATGATCAGGTGCCTAGAATTAACTCGTGACTACATTTAATTTAGAAATTTTCATATGCAGTTATTTAATATAATGACCTTCTATTACACCAATTACAAAAATTACTAAGAGAATCTTATTTGTAATGGATTTGATTTGATAGTATCTGTTTGAATATTTATTTCAAACTACAACAATTTATCACTTTAATAAATAACTCTTCATTGTATAGTTACCAAATATCAGTCATGTCAAATACTTGACAAAGAAAGTCCCCAAATCTTTAACGTCAAGAGGGTTCTAAAATGCAGACCATTACCGCATTCAAACGCATTTGCGGTGTGATTGTAAATCACTGCTGTTGCGGTGTATTGCGGATGCATTGCAGTGCTAATGTGGTTGTCACGTCTGGTTGTGGACCGTTTTCACCACATTCTTGCTGCAATCACAATCGGCCATGAATTGATGCAGAAGAGTACAAATGAGAAAAAAACACTAAAAGTCTACCTTTATGAGAGAGCATCAATTTTAAAAAAGAACACAATGAGCAAGGAAGGGAACGAAATAAGAGAAGAAAAAATCATGCGAAAGTGAAAAATGCAGAGAAATTGTGAGCATTGAAATGCAGATAAACTGTGAGTTTACATAGGAAGAAGAAAAGTCTGAAAGAGAAACAACATTGAATAATATCTGTACTATGTAGAGCAGAGTAGCTGTGGAAAGCCAAAATTTGTGATGATCGAGGATAAGCACAGCCCTTGGATAGTGGAGAAATAGTGGGTATATGAAGCCAACAAATCCTATTGGGATCTGCAGCAAATTTCAAGTTGCATAATATGGTCCATGGAGCCAATAAAATATTAAATATTCATTGAATGTTGAGAAGGTTTTCAACTTTGCTTCTTTAATTTATATTAATATTAATATTAATTAAAATTAATTAGTTATGTTGTTTAAAGTATTCAACATGAATTTTTCATATCATCACATCACAATTAGATAATTTTTATTTTTAAATTGATTTAAATACATTAAATTGTATAAAAATAATATTAATTAAAATTTTTAAAATTTTAAAGTTATTTGACTTTTTTAATATAAAAATGTGAGAAGATTTAAAAAATTCACAACCATGATAGCCATAATTTGCATTATAATATTTGCAATATTTGCAACCATGAAAATCACAATGTGATTGTATTGGTGACTACAACCGCAATTTAAATCTATGATATAGGCTTATCAAATACTAATAAATATTCTCAAAATATCCTATTGAGAGTAAAATTAAGTAAAGTTTTGACATAATTAAGTACAGGAATGAAATTTGATGAATTGTTAGTATAAATTAGTTTTTGCACTATTACTCATAGGAATACGATCAAGAAAAACTACAATTTACAGGGACAGAAATAGGGTTTTACTGTATTATATAACCTACCTGGTCTATTTTATAAAATAGGTCAGATATTAGGCCCAAACTTATTCTATTTTATAAATAGATTAAGTCAAATATTAACCGCAATTTTATTCCATTTTATAATAAAATGGTTCTTGTTCGCGTTTTATAAATACATTAAAATAGATTTGGTTAAATATTACGCCAAATCTTATTCCACAATTTATACCGTTAACAAAGGGAAACTTTTGAGTAAAACTGTAACCATAATGTCATGCAATATAAAACCTATAGCTTTGATTCAAAATTCATATAATCCCCCACTTGCACACATCGAAACATAATATCTAATAGCAAGTACCAGTGTGAATATATTGTACATCAACTAGCAAAGAAGTTGATACTAATAATTATACATCAATAAATTTTATCAACTATTTTTTCATATAAATAAACACCCATTTGACTATACATAACTTCAAATAGTATACATAAGAAATGCACATCAGGCGTAGAAAACTGAATTACTAATGAAAAATCAACCGCCTTTAGGCTTCCCCAGAATCAGTTTTTCTAGAATTCAATTCGTTTTACTTTAATAGAAATGATGTATTTTATTGCTTACAAATTATGTCAAAATTTATTATTTTAATTTATTTGTAAATGAATTCTTTTGTTTGGAACATATATAAAATTGCATACAATTCAAAAAAAATTATGTTTTTATGGTATCAAAGTAAATTCGAAGAGGAAAAAAATATTTTTGATATAACATGGGTTTTAGGCTAATGACACCAAATAAATATTAGTTTCATAAAAGATGTATTAAATTCTAAATTATTATATCATCATGGTGTTCTAATTTGCTAAATATATAATATTTGAGTTCATTAGGTGATGAGACTTGTAAAGATAGTGATGAGGGCAAATTTACCTCTGTATGTTTATAAATGTCTGAATTGCGTATACTAAAATAGAAATGTTAGATGGGATAAATTTATTGCATTTTGATTTGTGTGAACTTATGAGAATGATGATGTGGGGTTGATGATACTCACATGACTACTTATGCATCAAATTAGCCTGTTGGTTTGTGAAGGGATGCAATGACCGAGAGTCACAAATAATTTCACTTGCTTCCTTTCTTTTATTCTTTTATTGATCTTAATACGACATAGAAATGGTGTGATCGAGTTTCTACGTTATAAAGGTTAATGAACAGTGTAACTACTGAGAAGCCTTGGAATTAGAAACATCTTACTATGTTATAAAGTATGTCGGCCGCTGAAGAAAAGTCCAAAAGGTAAAGAACAAGAGCAATGGTGGCGATGAGCGTGGTTGCGATAGAAGTTAGAGAACTCCTGTAAGAAGATCTTCATTCTCGATCACGGCCTTCATGAAATTTGCTGAGATTTGAGAACTTGAGTATTCTGCGTCCTGAAATAAATATAATAAGAGAATAGGGACTAGGGATATTATTGCCCTCTTCTCAATATTATTAGAGGCTTAAAATTTATACCATACTAAAAGTGATTTAATTCCAATTTAATGGGTAAAATCCTTTTCAAATTGATTGGAGACAAAAAATTGATTACCATTTAAGATATGCATGCTTGCCTCAAATATGTTATTTTGGCCATACTTAGCCATGAGTCGACAATAATTAGCTAATTATATTAATAATTTCATCTGTTGATAATATTAGATTTTTCATAAGATTAATTGTTTAAATTTAAGATGATATATAAAAGTAATGTATATTTTATACTTTTTTGAATATTTTTTACTTTAATAATATTTAACATTTAAATATATTATTTATTATATTAAATTTCCTTCTAAAAATTAAACCATGTTGTTTGTTACATTTATCTATTTTTTACATAAATAAATAATTATTGTTTTTCAGTTAAAAATTTTTAACAACGTATTAATAACTGCACATGTAATTATCAAAAAATATTTTCAATTTATATCAAATAAACATAACCGAATCTCTAAAATTCAATTTTAAATTTATATCTATAGTAAGAAGATAAATGAATTGCATATCCTAACTATAAAAATTAATCTTTTACAAAATAGCATTATCTTATTGCTTTGCTAGAACCCAAAGATCATTTGATAGAAGATTTATGATTTTATCTACACTTTCTTTTATTCTTTGAGAAATAAAATTATATATTCTTTACTTTTTTATACCATCTGCAAAAGAAATATGATTATATTTATATAATTTTTATTATTTTGCATAGATTTTAATAATATTTATTATATTTTATTTTTAAGAAACAAATAATAATTATGGATTTTCTATATTCAATGCAAATTAACTATTTCAAAAACCTAGATTACTTAACCTTTTCAAATTAACCTATTTAGCAAAAAAATTTATGCACCAAGTACATAATTCAGTTGAGATTCACTTGGTTAACCAACTAAAAATACTTGAATCCGAACATCTATTTCTAAAATACTCTCTTTATCAATTTCATTCATTTTTCAAGATTAAAAAAAAGGAAGGAGCCATTATTACAAAATTGCAATTCTATATTGGTGGATAAACATAGATTGAAGGCAAAATCATTTTTTATATGGATATGGTAGCATTTTTAAAATTATTATGTGTAAATACAATCGGTGTCTATTTTGATGCTATAGTATTTTTTTAAATTCATAGAAAACTGAAGATGAAATGATAAAATTAAAACCAACATATATTTGGGAGGAGGTTTCATGTTTGAAAATACTGGGAAGCTTAAGACATTGGTTTTTATACCTAACCAACATCAAAATTGAATGCAAATTGTTAGTTTGAGAGCACTAAACAAACTTAGGAAATTAATTATTTACTTAACCAATGTTGAAATCAATTGTGTAGTGATATTTTTGTAAATATTATCCTAACTTTATTCATCTTTTTGGTATTAATCCAACATTATTTCATTAAGATGTCTATTGCCAAATTAAAATTTGATGTACAATTTTTTTGGTTGCATAACTTGTATGACATCCTTTATTTCACATCATTCTTGCCTTTTGAAACTCATTTCTTTGGGAATAACCTCCACTATCAGCATATATCTGGTAATTTCCAAACCTCCACCACATTTTCAACTGCACTTAGAGTTAGTTTTGTGCTTGTTCTTTTCATCATACCCATTTTTAGGTACATATTACATTCTTATTTTCATTTTATTTTGGATATATATTAGGAGATTATTTCATTGTTTGGTTGGGATGTATATGTATGTGTATATTGATATTGTGACAACCTTATTCATTGCTAGTTTAAGATTATATTATCTGTTGTGTTTGGTTTTGCTTTTAGGGTTTAGTCACCTTGGAATATTTAATTTTGATCATGCTTTGTTTGGCAGTGATGCTTCTATTTTTTTAACTTGCTACCTTCATCATTATAAACAATTATATCTTTTTAGGTGTCAGATATATTATATAATGGAATAATTCCTATTTGCCCCTTAGCTATATAAATTAGTATATGAGTCTATAAAGTATAATGACAAATGAAATTTTAGTTTAGTCACTTATCATGCTAATTATGCATTTTACCAAGCCCACCATATAGCATTTGTTGTGAGGTCAAATTGTTAATATACTACTTTGTTCATCATTATGTAATGTCAACCTCTAACTTTATCTATTTATCATTGTAAATGATTGACATTGGTTTTTTTTTAATAGTCAAAATATAGATCCTTTTGAAAAGGCAATTGCTCTTACCTAAAAGAATAAGAGAGGTCTCACAACATTCAAATCCATTGCCATGACGAGGTCTAGGAGTGAAGAGTTACATGTCGAATTCAATGCCAAAAGACAAAAAAATGGAGAAAATAAAGTAGTATATAATAGTTATGTTGGATTGGTAATATAATCCAAAATATCAATAAGTTATGCTTTTTAAAGGAGTTATCTTTGTGTTATAGATAAAGTTATAGTTACACTTAATTTGGATAACTTTATGTTATAGATATGTAAATTTATATATAGTTGAATAATTACATATTACTCTTTAATGTGTACTTTTTCCTCATAGAGTGTCTTTCATATTTCCAACATCCTAAACACATGCAATAGAATACTATCATATGCAATGGTTCGATGGAAGGACTTTAAGACAAACTTGAGGCAAGACTCTATTAATTTTGAGAATAGGAATAAAAATCCACTTTAGAAATGGAATTTTATTAACCAACAATCATAAGAGAAGTTCCTAGAATAAAAGGACAATGAGAAGTTCTAGGTAAAATTTATACATTCTAGCTACTAGTTTTTTCTCAATGTTTTGTTCGTATATCATCTATACTTGTGAACTAATACATTCTTTGGTCAATAAGAGTTAAGTAGGTCCAACTGTGAGAGGCAAATAAAGAACATATATCCATACAAGCTCTCTTAGGGTGGTTACCAAAAACTAAAATAAGAGTTACAGGAAAAGATGAGTACAAAAGTTGAGGGTAAATACATTGGTGAGGTACCATTCATTTCTTGAGCAAAGTTATGAAAGCAAGATAGAGTTAACAAGTGAGGGTAATGTACTACCTAGAAGAGTCAAGTTGTTAGAGAGAGGATCAATTGTAAGTGTTTAAAATTAAATCAAAACATATTAATTGATTTTGAAGTTTCCATTTCCATGAAAATTGAATCTAATTATTTGTTATTTATTTATTGCCACAGGACACTTTAATGCAATAGGCCTCTCAAGGTGTTGAATAAAGTGTTAACCTAAGGGATTATTTTGACCTGTCAAGGTGATGTCCAGTGGGACATTCACACTTTGAGTTAGAGGATCTTAGAACAAGCATGACCCAATGTAGATTGGATGATAAAGATGCAACAGATCATGCTGAAGCAACACATGCTCAATCAACTAAAAACACTTGAATCCCAAAAGTTGTTTCCCAAATATGTTCATTATCAATTTCCTTCAATTTTATAAAAAATAATAAAAGAAGCAACTTGTTCTAATATCTAAATTGAATGAAGTAAAGAAGAAACAACTTCCTATATTGATATCTAGAATTCTTTACAAGAGCCACAATCTCAATACCAAAATAAAATAAAATTATAGGTATCTCTCCTCTAAATTTATGCCTTTTGGAAAGTTATTAAGGAGACCTATAATCAATATTTTAGAATGGATTACAAATTAGCACTTTTTTTATTTCAACAAAAAATATTTTTCATAAAATATGCTCATAAAATATTAAAATGAAGGAAATTATTTTATTTGTTTAATATTAAATATAAGGAATTTGGGGAAAGTAAAGAGGAAGAGGAACTTACTTTCCTCTATTATTATAAGTCTAGATATAAGTTATAAGTTTTTTTTTTAATTGCAAATACAAGTGGCATATCATTCTTTCATCAATTTACATGTAAATAATATTTTTTCCTATAGAAAATGCTTTCTAGTAAAACAAATAAAACCTAAAATATGGAAAAAAAATCCACAATGAAAAGATCATATATCTTTCTTAATTTTTTATTTTTTGTACTATTTTCATTGTAAAGTCTTCCATAGATATTTCACCATCTTAAGTTGAACATAAGATTGAAGACTTCCATTTTATTCAAAATATGGTTTTCTATAATTTTATGAGTCTCGATTCTTTATATTATATTAACATGTCCAATTCATGACATAGTCTATTATATATAATTCATTACATTTATCGCGCATAATTATACTTTTAGTACATAATCAATTCTCATGCAAGCGTAGGAGAGGATGTACGGTAACAAAGGACAAGTCTTACTTTTTGTTAGGGTAATAGTAGGAGTGGTTAAGCTACTAAATGTATAAACACAAAAATTAAGAATCGAATCCTAAATGTAATGAAAAACATAAGGGACACTAGGGCGCCACTTGAGCCAAGGGCTCTCAACAAAGGACAAGTCTTATTTTAATTCCAAACTAATGCGATACAAAAAATTGATCAATTATCTTATATCTACACAAATAAAATTTTCTTGAGATGATATACATTAGCAATTTTTTTTGGAAACGTCTTTGTCGTACTATTAAGTAACAAAAAAATAACAAATAAATTATTAAAGCATGTGATTCGTCAGAAGAAAAAAATTGAAACAAGTCAATTAAAAATTATTATCCTTACACTCTCTGAAAATTTCAAATTCCTCATCCAAAAATAAATCTGAAAAATAATTTTTGCTTTATGAACCAATACTATAAAAGAAATTGATATCTTATAATAAATTTTATATCTAAGTAAAACACCAAAAATCATATCTTTGCTTTTTTTGTCATTTATTTGAATATACTAAAATGCATTTAAAATACAAAAAAATATAAAATATAAAAATTCCAATCTTTTTTGTTAATTATCCCAAATTTTCATTTTGATTTATTTTATCTCTAATTAATAGTTTCTTCTAGATTGATTATTATTATCATCATTATCATCATCATCATCATTTTTTTTACATTTTCAAAACCTTATTTATTATTTTATATTATTCCTTTATCTCAACTTTCCAGTTTGTTACTAATCCTTTTATTTGCAATTTACTTAAATATAAATTTGATCCTTCTAAAATATAATTGCATAATTTTGGTCTTCTAATTTGAAATAATTCATTTTGATCTCTTAAAATTTCAATTTATCCAATTTTGATTCTCATATTTGATTTTCACTAGCTTCACAACCTTAAAAGATTATTTTCATACTATTAAAAAATGGAATGAAAACAAATTTATGTTTGGGTGTTGAAAATTTTGAAAAAAAAATTATTGTTGGCATCTTAGTGTTATAATGGTACTTAATGTTGCCTTAGGGGCTCTGCTACCCATTATATTGAAGGTTCAAACCTAGGATTATGCATGTATCATTAAGTGAATTATTACTTCTACCATTACCAAGAATTTTTTTTTAAAAAGATAGTAAAGGTTTACATATGAAAGTTTAAATGTTTTTGGGTGTTTATTGTCTTCTAATTCATAAGAAATGTGATTTCTCCAAGAGATAATTTAGTGGGTGTTTAAAGATTAAACAAAAATTAATAGAAGTTGATAGATCAAATAGGTGGATCAAAATTGCACCCATTAACATATTTAAAAGGTCAAAATAGATTATTTTAAGTTAAGAGGATGAAAATCAAATAAGTGGATCAAAATCTGCAGACATCTGCATCTAAAGCCATGTCAACTGCAGCCACCATTGTTCCAGTCGATACTATTTTTTTGATAACCCTTGGTTAAAGGATGGTGATTGGTCAAGGTTAAAGGAAAATTAGTGATCAACTCTTCATTGCCAAACCGACAAAAAATTGAAAAGGAGCACTTGCTTCATTCAAACTTATAATATTACTGATCCGAGTCATCTTTTTCCAATGATAAAGATGAAACAAAAGCTTAAATAATTATTGTACTTAATATCAAAGTTGTAACAACATGTGCGATATAAGAGCCAACTGACCTTACTTGTGAACAAAAAAAAAATGTAAATAACTAAAAATTAAGTTGATGGACATTCTTAACGTTAATTGAAGTGTGGATAGAAGTAACAATGATCATGTTAATTTTAAACGCCATGATCATCACAATAATGTGAATATCTATAATTTTTTTCATACTATAAAAATGTATAGATGCAAGGAAGACTTATCCATTAGAATTAACGAATGTATTGTCAAATGAAGTAGCAGATGGACACATAGATGAATGATTGGAAATGAACATTGTCATGATGTATATAGTGAGAGTCATGGGCCATAGGAGAACTGGACTCAAAGTTTATGAAATAATTTATCGTAACATCTGCACCAATAAAATTTAAAACAACAAAGCAATGGTTGCTTAACTATCATAAAAGTTACCTCAACAATCTTTTAGTTTTGAAGAAGTGGAAAAGGAGGACATGAAAGGATTATAAATAAATAAATAAAATGAACCTAGGTCATGACAATGGTTGTTGCCCAAATTTCACAACCTGGCTGCTTCATTTGTTAGATCATATGGCATTTACTACTGATCACTTGAGAACAAGCCAACCAAGAATTAGTCCCACAACACTTAGAGGACTAACATATCGAGTAGTAAGATCAAAAAGTGCATAGTGGAAAATAAACATTGAAAGTAACCAAAAACACACACAAGTAGGGTAACAAAAGCACAACACATAGCATAAAGCATATTTAAAACAAGTATGAAGTGCACAAGGGCAAAATATGCAATGTGAATAAATGCAAACAAATGTAGTCAAAATTGGCTAAAATTTGAGACATCACAAATTGAGGGAGAGCTACTTTTGTTATTCACAAAAAGTTTCATTACAATGCTAGAAGAGTGCAAGGGAGAAACAAGCTACACACTTTAACCCTTAGATTAATGCCAAGTGATCACCAAGGCTATTGTGCACTCCCCCCCTAAAAAGCATTCCAAGTAAAAGCTCACCCAACAGGAGTAAATATACTTTTTTCAAGTTGGCATAAGGCTTTTTCTCATTACTGTGTGTAGAATTGTACTATCAAATACATTAATGGAAAGGCAAAAATCCAAGGATTGCAATCATGTGTTTTACTACTTATACTAAACAAGTTACTTTGGTCAAAATTAAAAGAAAAGCCCTAAAATGGCAAGAAAATTGGAGAAAAAATACACAAGTCAAAATGATCCCAAATTTGGGCCCCAAAATGGGAAAAAATTGAAAAAATAGTACACAAGTAAGAATAATCCCAAATTTGGGCAACAAGACCTCCATTCTAAGCTTGATTTATCTATCAAGTTTCATCCCAAAGAGAGCTTACTTGCTTGGTTAATTGATGTACAAAGTCGACTTGTGACATTCTCTACGCATTCAATTGGTCAACGTCCTTGAAGACTCTACTACTTGAAAGGCTTGAATTTGCTACTTGAACTCTAACAAATCTTCTTCTATCTCCCAACTAATCTCCTCATTTTCCAAACCTCTCCACTTCACTAAAAAACTTCTTTCTTTGGGACCTCTTCATGATCATCGCATGCTCTACTATAAAAATTTTTAGATACAAAAAGTGTGAATACCTATAATTTCTTCTAGTAGTGGCCAAAGAAAAGTAGTGATTTACTATAAAAAAATTTTAGATGCAAGGAAGGCTTACCCATCAGAATTAACGAAGGTATTGTCAAATGAGGTAGCAGATGGACACATAGATGAACGATTGGAAATGAACAATGTCACGATGCGTATAGTGAGGGCCGTGGGCCATAGGAGAACCGGGCTCAGAGTTATGGAATAATTTATCGTGACATCTGCACCAATAAAAAATAAACAATAAAGCAATGGTTGCCTGACTATCATAGAAGTTATCTTAACAATCTTGTAGTTTTGAAGAGGAGAGAGAGGGCAAGAAAGGATTATAAAAGAAAATAAAATGAACCTACATCCCGGCAATGGATGTTGCCCAGGTCTGTAAGGTACACAAAACAATAATATTGATCACATTGGGGGCATTGCATGATACCAGTATAATTGAAAATTTTTCCAATACAATCTGAAAGAGGAAAAATAATGAAGACAGAATGAAATCATCGACATGTAAACCAAATTCCTTCTCTTGTCTTATTTGTTCTATTTTGTGCAGCTTCCTCTTCTTGCATTGTAAAATTGCCTGACAACTATCGTTACAAACGTTCTGTTGCGGCATTGGGAAGCCTCCCCGAAGCATGTTGAGAAAATTGGAGCATTGCATGATCAACCTATTATTGAAAAAAGATGCGATGCAATCTGAAGAAAAAAAAAAAAGGAAAAAGCAATACGGCAGAATGAAATCAACGACATGTTTACCAAATTCCTTCTACTGTCTTATTATGATTTCCTCTCCCACCATAGTAAAATTGTCGCTTGAATATAAAATGCGGAGGAGAGGAGCCTTAATATAAAATGCACAAGATTATTTATGGTTTCTTCTTTAAGATTATTTATACTAGTTTTTAAAAATAGATTTTAAAAATAGTTTGCTAAAATGCACAAAGTTTGTATGCAGGGAAGGCTTAACCATCAAAATTAACAAAGGTATTGTCAAATGAAGTAGCAGATGGAAACATAGATGAATGATTGCCGCTCAAAGGACCAGTACTCAATCTGAGAAGAAAAAAAAAAGGTAAATGAAAAAGCAATAAGGCAGAATGAAATCATCGACATGTTTACCAAATTCCTTCTCCTGTCTTATTTTTGTTTCCTCTTCCACCGTAGTAAAATTGTTGCTTCAGATGGGTGAACTACTTGAAACCCACAAGATTATTTGGATCTTTGAGAGCAGAGAAGCACTAAGATATGCAGCTTAATATATTATAGTTTCCTATTCCTCCATTGTAAATTTGCCTCTCTTGACATCAGGTCTTAAGTAGTTACCCATCTTGAGCTACAGTTCTACTTGAATCTTTCACAGCTGAGCAAGACAATGAGATAAACAAGGGGAAGTGGTTTATATAGTGAGAAAGCACATCCTTTGTAATGAGGTCGGATCTACATTTGGAAACGGATTTATGAGGCTAGGAAGCCATTTTTGACACAATTCAGAGGTAAAATGCATATTTTCCAAATCCGAAAAGAAGATTAATACTAATATTTCATCTTAATTAATGGAAAAATTTTAAATCAAAATAACATTCTTGGTCAATTAGGTAAGAATTAAACTCTTTTCCAAATTAAAAAAATAAAATTTTATATATCTCACAGTTAATAATGAAAGAAATGAATTAACATATTGTCAAATTTTTTCAAAAACCACTTCATATTCTTAGCATATGAAGTAAAAATTAACTCAATAAGAAAATGATTTATACACCTCTCATACTAGGGAAATATTAAATTAAACAAGATATTAAAAATTTATAAGCTGAGTGAAGAATAATTCTATAGAATATTTATTTTTATAACATAAATATGAGAAAACAATAACCAAAAATTCATAAAATAATAGAAATAATTCCTTATATAAAAGGAAAGTAATCACAATATTTATCCGAGTTAGGATTCTTTTTTCATTTTTTTCTTCAATTTGTTAATTCATCTCAAATTTTATCTTGCAGTTAGATTATTATATTTTTCATTTAATTTTTAATCAAATATATATTATAGTCAATTTAAAAGATTTTATCTGCAATTATTCATTATGATAACTATTTATGAAATTGAACAATTATATCATAATTTTAATCTTACATTTTTTTGTTTGTAATGGATTAGAATTGATTGTATCTTTTTATTTGAACATTACTTTGAAACTTTAATAGTTTGTAAGTTCAATTGATCACTCTTCATAATTATTAAGAGATAGAGCTTAAATATAGAAAAAAAAATATTGTGACAAATTTACAAATTACAACAAGATATATAACCACTTAAAGTTAAATTTAATCAAATATTATTCTGTGGCGAAGGTACGTAAACCATAAATTAGTTGTTCTAAAAAGTCATTGAGATAACAATGAGCGAAACAAGATTATAAATATTTTTATTATTAATATGATTAACCAATTTCAAATTTAGCTCATACATTGATGTCTAAGGGAATGTTTCAATCATTATTTTTTTAAATAAATTAAATAACAATTGATATGGTTGAGGATTGAGCATCTCACTTTTTTAACGATTTGGAAATCGAATATTGACCACAAAATGTAGCATTGCGGAGTATTTGGCTCTCACATAATTATATATCTCCAGAATTTTTTATATTTTCAAGAATGTATTTTTAAAAATGTAACGTTATTATATTTGATTTAACTAAAATTTTTATATAAGTCATTTGACCCTCTATAATATTATATCAACATTTGTCATTAGGATAACATAACTTATAAGTCTATTGTAAGCTTAAATTTCGACTTGACTTGATTTGTATATAAAATCTTCAAGGTATAACCTATATTCTATTAATCTATAGGCTTTTCAATTATTCATATATATTCTTAAAATATACTTTTAAGAGTAGAATCAAGTGAAATTTTGACATAATTAAGTATAAGATTCAAATTTGGTGAACTATTATTATAAATAAATTTTGCATTATCACCCAAAAATAAAAAAGAAAAAAAAATTACAATTCACAGAGATAGAAACAGGGGTTTATTGCATTAGTAAAACCTACCTAGCTTATTTTATAAAGCAGCTCAAATAATAGGCCCGAACCTAATCTATTTTATAAAGTGATTAGATCAAATATTAAGCTAATTCTTATTCCATTTTATAATAAAATAGTTCTTATTCACGTTTTATAAATAGATTAGAATAGATTTGGATAAATATTATGCCAAATCTTATTCCACATTTTATAGGATTAACCAGGGTTTTAAAAAACGCAATATCGCCCGCAATATTGCGGTTGCGGACCACACCGCGTCCGCATTTCTTTGTAATTGTGCTCCGCAACGGCCGCATTTTCCCACATTTTTCTGCATCACACGATATCGCAACCGCAATTTAAAACCATGGTATTAACAAAGGATATTTTTTGAGTAAAACTATAGCCATATAGCCATGCAATATAAAATCTACAGTAGTGATGCAAAATTCATATAATCTCCCCATTTGCACACATCCAAACATAATATCCAATAGCAAGTATCAGCGTGACTATAATGTACGTCAACTAGCCTGGAAGTTGGTACTAATAATTGTACATCAATAAATTTTATCAACTATATATTCATATAAATACAGACCCATTTGACAATACATAACTTCAAATAGTGTACATAAGAAATGCACATCAGGCGTTGAAAACTTAATTATTCATGAATAATCAACTGACTTTAGGCTTCCTCGAAATCAATTTCTCTACAATTCAATTCATTTCATTTCAATAGAAATGATTTCAAATCATCTATAAATGTATTTTATTGCTTAAAAACTATGTCAAAAATATATAATGATTTCAATTTATTTGTAAATGAATTCTTATGTTTGGAACATATATAAAATTGCATACAATTCAATAAAAAAAACTATATTTTGATTGTATCAAAGTAAATACAGTATTAGAAAGAGGATAAAAATATTTTTTTATATAACATGGGTTTTAGGCCAATGGCACCAATTAAGCCTGATAATTCATATGCTAAAACATGAAACATTACATTTTTAAGGATAAAAATAAGTTTGATAAATAATATATTAAATCCTAAATTTTTTATTTTATTAAAAGATTACTCAAATAAATTTAAAATTATGCCCATGGCCTGGTACACCATTATACATATAACCAACTAATAAGAAACAAATAATTTTATTAAATATATTTTTACAAATAGCAAATTTTGTTTACAGGTTAGATTTGCTATATAATTACATATCACCCAAAAAGAGCCAGTGCCAGCCCTATATGTAATCTTAAGATTGAATTATGCTTTTTGTACTTATAAATCGATTCGTTTAGGAAAACGTAATTACTCTTATAATTAGATTCTCCAAGTTTTACTTTGTTTGTCATTAACTCCCGACTATAATTAATTTAGAAATTTTCATATGCAATTATTTAATACGATGGTCTTCCATTCAGTATAATATAGAAATGAAAAAGTAGAAGCTTAATTACAAAAATTACTAAGAGAATCAATACATATTTTCATTTCTAATAGATTCAATTCGATTCGATTATTTATGTTTGAATATTTCCTTCAAATTACAACAATTTATCACTTCAATAAATAGCTTTTCATTGTTATACAATAGTTCACAAAAATGAGTCATGTCAAATAATTGCATGCTATTCTTGAATAACGGAGGCCTTGAACTTTTGAAAGACTTTGACCTTCAAGATGCCGAAATTCACTTGGGAGAAATATAATTTCTTCAATCAACAACTCCGAGCTCTCTGGCATCACCTATCAAAGAAGGTCTGACAAGCATGCTAGGCATCCAATTTTTCCTTTTCTATTCATCATTAGAGATAGTGATAATGAAGTTCTCATAATCAATCATCACCATCATCATGATCGTGATCATGATCATGATTATCATTATCATTATCATCGTTATCAATCATAATGATATGAATAGCAACATTCCCTTGATTAGACCCCAAATCTGTTTGTGAGCGAACTTCTATATCATGGTGCAGACATCTGCATCTAAACCCATGCTAGCTGCAGCTAACACTCCTTCTGGCGGTGCATTATTCCAGTCGATACCAATTTTTTTATAACCGTCAGTTAGAGGACACTGATTGGCCAAGGCTATAGGAAAATCAGTAATCATGTCTTCATTATCAAACCGACAAACAATTGCAAAAGAGCAGCTGCTTCATTCAAACATATAATATTATTGATGCAAGCTTTTTTTTTTCCAATGATAAAGATGAAACAATAATTTAAATAATTACAGCATTTAATATCGAAGTTGTAACAACATTTGCGATATGAGAGCCAACAGACCTTGCTTATAAATTAAAAAAAAGGTAAATAAATAAAAATTAAGTTGATGGACATTCTTAACATTAATTGAAGCGTGGATAGAAGTAAGAATGATCATGTTAGTTTTACTATAGATGAAATGAAACCCCACAAAATTATTTGTATCTTTGAGAGCGGATGAGCCTTAATATATAATGCAGTTTAATTAATTGCCGGACGACTATTGTCACAAACATTCTATTGCGGCATTGGGAGGCCTCCTTGAAGCATACTGAGCACATTGGAGCATTGCCTGAATCTTATAATTGAAGAAACAGAAAAGCAATGCAATCTGGAAAAAGAAAAAAGAAAACGTAACAAGGCAAATGGAATCATCGACAAATTTACCGAATTCCTTCTACTGTCTTATTATGGTTTCCTCTTTCACCGTAGTAAAATTGTCTTGAAACCCACAAGATTATTTGAATCTTTGAGAGCAGAGGAGCCCTAATATAAAATGCAGCCTATTTAACTATGGTTTCCTCTTCCCCCATTGTGAAATTCCTCTCTTCAGGTAGTTACCCATCTCGAGCCACAGTTTTACTTGAATCTTTCAGAGCAAAGCAAGAGATTGAAATGGACAAGGAGAATTGGTTTATATAGTGAGAAATCATATGTATTGTGATGAGATCGGATTAGATTTGCAAAAAGATTTACGAGGCTAGGAAGCCATTTTCAGCTTAATTATGAGGTAAAATGGATACTTTCCAACTCCAAATAGAAGATTAATACTAATATTTAATCTTAATTAATGGAAAATTTTAAAATCAAAATAACATGCTTAACAACTCAGGTAAGAATTAGACTTATTTGCAAATTAAAAAAAAATTATACATCTCTCTCAATTAATAAGGAAACAAATAAAATTAACATATTGTGAAATTTTTTTTCCAAAACCATTTAATGTTCTTAGTAAATGAAGTAAATAATAAAATACTTTGCACACCTCTTATTCTAGGGAAATATTAAATCAAAAATTTATCGGCTAAGTAAGAATAATTCCTGGAATTGTTATTCTATATCATAAATATGAGAAAAAAAAAAAGTAACCTTATAGTTTACTAAAAAAAATTGAAAACAATTGCTTGTATAAAAGGAAAAGTAAATTTAGCTGAGTTGAATTTTTGTTTTATAATTTGCTTCAATTTTTCAATTCATCTTAATTTTAATTTAATTTGTAATATAATCAATTTAAACATTTTTACATGCAATTATTCAATATGATAATTATTTATGAAATTGAACAGATTTATCATAATTTTACTCATACAATTTTTTATTTCTAATGGATTAGAATTGATGATTGTATCTTTTTATTTGAATATTTCTATCAAACTTCGATATTTTGTAATTTCATTTAATCACTCTTCATTATTATTTCAGGCAATGTTTGTAAACCCAAACCGACATGATTAGTTTAATCAGTTAGACAAGCAACTATACTTAAAAATAGATCAGTACCTAGACTTAAAAATGTATCAAATAAATTTATAAACTCGTTCCAGGCAAAAACCCAAGTTAGGCCAATCATATCGGATAAAAACCTAGTTGAACTGACCACCCAATTAACCTATCAACCCATTTTGTTCTTTTCTTTTCTTAATTTGATGAAATCCAATACAAAACTTAATGTAATTACTTTTATATTTACTCTATGGTATAAATAAGAGGAAGCGTTCATATATTTTCAATTGTAGAGGTTGCTACTTTATGTTCTATTTATTATAGTATAAATAGCTGTTATATTTACTTTATATTAGAGTATATATTAGAGATAGTGTTAATCAATTAAAATATAAATTCTCAACAAATGGTAACCTTACAATTTGAATACAAGACGTATGATAAACAAATGCTAATTTTTTACCCAATTCAATTGGAAAATAAAAAAAAGAATGAAAAATTTGTTATAAGACAAATTTACTCCTATTGTAAATTGACAAAGTTGTCTATAAACTCTATAAAAAAGCAATTGTAAAATTATAAAAAATTTTACAGTTTTTTTTCCAACTATTTAGTGGAAAAAGATTTTGCTGATTTCAGATGTACTTTTTCAACATTTTTCCCCTTCAATTTTTCATAACATTCAAAAACCCATATTCAACATTTTCTCTTTTCATATGCTTTCTTACTACTATTTTTTTTCAACAAATCGAAACACAAGATTATAGAATGATCCTTCTTTGTATTAGAAGGAAAGAAGAATATAAGAAATCCGAATTACAATGTTTGATTGGGAGATTTTACAAGGACTAATAAAGAAAAAAAAAGATTTTCTTATTCAATATTTATTTTACACATATAGCATGTCACCTAGTCAGTATAAAATGGCAAATTATGAATGAGCATTTTTAGGAGTTGTTTGGTTCACACAGAAAGTAACTTTTCGCAAGAAATAACTTCCTATGTGAATTTCTTGTGAAGTACTCAAAGTTGTTTGGTTAATACATAGGAAGTGACACTTCTTGGGAAGTAACTTCCTATCTCTTGTTTGGTTTAACTTTGAATATCCTATGAAATATTAATAAAATAACTATTATATCTCCAATATTTCAATTATAGTATAAAGTAATAAATTTTAATTGTCATTAATTAAATTTAATGAGGATAATTTTGTTATTGTGTCTATAAATAACATGGGAAATAGAACTTACCTAAGGGGGATGGTAAGTGACTTCTCATGTTTTGTGGGATAATGACTAACTAAACGATTCGTCAGTTTTTTATTTTCAAGGAAATAGAACTTCCCATACTATTGAGGTGAACCAAACAATCTCTTAGATTAATTGACTAATTTGCTTTTCTACTAAACTTGTAAAATGCATTCAATTTTAATAAATGGTATCCGTAAGTGGTTGGAACCATGGTGGCATCTATTAAATTGAAATGAAAATAATTAACAAACAAATTAAGTGATGAATAATTACATTTTACTCATTCATGGTTTCATTTATTTTCACTTAAGTCACCTATGATTTTGAACATCACAATTCATCCATTAGTGTCTTCAATCATTAATAATTTGTCTACCTAAATTAATTTTCATTGAAAATTTAATAGAAAATTCGCATGGATTGCATTTATTCTTTATTTCCTTAAATTTTGACTTAATTTGATGTTACTCAAAACTAAATTACTCTAAAAAACTTGTTTCTAATGGAAATTTTGTTTTTTATAATTTAATCCATGGTTATTGAATAGAAGTACTGAATAATTTTTTTTGGGGGGTAAATAAGTTTTGAGTGCTTGTAAAATTGAGCCAATGTAAAAATAACATATAACGGATATGAGTTTTCAATTAAGTTTTGGATGAAAAATAGTATATGTGAGTAAAGTATTAGAGATTAAAAAAAGATGTGAGTGAATTACAACACTTAAAACCATATGTGGGTTAAGTGAAAAGTGTAAGAATATTTTTAATGAACTATTATTAATTGGGTCTTTTATTTTATTTAAAATAGATTGAATTTGACTATAGAATTATAATTTTGAATCTAGTTTTTCTAATTACTTTTATAGACTTAACATATTTAGTGTGCTGGTGTGTTTGGCAGCAAGCATAAACATTTAACTAATTAGGCTTTTGATGGATGAGCCCAATAGGATTTCCTATTTAATTAGGTTAGGTCTTCCTAACTCCTCTACGCTCTATTCATAATCATAAAATATTTTATGAATCCTGGTGCCCCATTAGCTATAAATTTGTAGAGAAGGTAAGGAAGATTAAACCTTTGTTTATCAATCAATTCATATTCCATTATGGCAAATACATGTACGTTATTTATTTTCTAAAATTATGCATTTTGTATTCTTGATCTATGTAAGTTTTTATCTTATATGAACAATTTTTGCTAACATTTGATATCAAAGCCACTTACAATAAATTGAGAATTAAGATACATATTTTCTTTGTGTGATCTATATTTTTTTTAAAGATAGATATCATCCTTTTTTATGATCATTATTATTAGATTATTGAAAATTATCATATATTTTTATGTTTCATAATTATGTTATTCAAAGTTGTTTGCTTACTGAGAATGTTATAATAACGTTATTCGAAGTTGTCTATGTTTTATTTATATAATTACATTATTATATATATATATATATATATATATATATATATATATATATATATATATATATGTACATATGATTTGTCAGAATTCAGCTCCCTTTCATCACTGTTTATACGCAATTTCACGAATATAGTTTCAATTTTGTTTTTTGGCTGGAAACCATTGCTAAATTGCTGATTTGCCGTTTGTACACAATTTTTGATTCGCTGTTTCTGATTTGCTCACTATTTGTACGCAATTTTCACTGTATAGTTTATTTGTTATATGTGTGTGTGTGTATATATATAATTTGCACGCAAAATCATTGTTTGTCATAAGACGCCTTGCATCTTCAAAATTCACACATCTTCACTATATATAATTTGTACACAAAACCACTGTTTGACATTAGACGCCTTGCATCTTCCAAATTTGTGCATCTTCAGCGAAAATGCAAAGCAATCTAACGTTACATATGCGTGATGTTACAATGTATCATTTTTTTATTTTTGGTTGCAATAAATATTTAATATATATTCATATTTCTTTAAAAAAAAACTTTCAATGGAAGAAAATTATAAAAAAATTTGGAAAAATAATATATTTTCCCATATTCATATTAGTGTATTTCACTCTCCTAAAATTATAATTCCAAAGTTCATACTCTCTTAAAGAAATTAGGAAAAAAATAGGAAAATTCAAATTTTTTTAATTTTTACCAAATATATATATTGAGACTATGTTTTGATGCAATATGAATTTTTTTTATGATTAGTATTGGTGCATACTATTTAACACCATTTAATGGACTAATCATGTTTTAATTTATAATTTTGGGCTTAATTTATATATTCAAATTTTTTAGGAGATTTATGGGTTGAAATGGATAATTATTACTAAAGTGAAATTATTTATTTTGATTCATAAGTTTTTGTGTTATTAATAAATATTTACAGGATTGATTTTCAATTATTTCACATGATTACCTACCCAAGGGGGTAAGTATGTGTTGTAATTAAAAATGAGCTTATTAAAATGTATGTAGTTTTAATTATTTCATATAATGAGCCACCTAAAGGGGGTTATCGTATGATAAATTAGAAATTGGTTTATTAAACTAAAATATTATTTCTAG
The DNA here is from genome assembly GCA_020226215.1 of Sindora glabra. Taxonomy (NCBI): domain Eukaryota; kingdom Viridiplantae; phylum Streptophyta; class Magnoliopsida; order Fabales; family Fabaceae; genus Sindora; species Sindora glabra. Next base: position 33,606,828 of record CM035232.1, on the reverse strand, counting down.
ATTTATTTTATTAATATAAATTTTACTTGCCCAAAGGGGTAATTTTGTAATAATAATATATTATCCTAGTTGACTTCAATTTTAGAAGGATCTTTTATACCTAACATTCTTTGCCCAAAAGAGAAAATATAGTGATATTTTATATACTCCTAAATGTGGTTATTGATAAATTTAAGATGCCCCAAACTAACATATTGCATTTCTAATTTTTCTTTCATAGTCTCTTTTGTAGTGAACAATAACAATACAACTATTGAATTATTAAATAGTACAAATTATAAGAGATGGAAGCAGGATATAGAGTTTGCTCATAGTATTATAGATCTTGATTTAGCCTTATATGAGTCAGAACCACCAACACTTACTCCTAAAAGTACTCAAGAGCAAAAGGACTACTATGTAAAATGGGAGAGATCTAATAGGCTCAGTCTCATTACAATCAAAAGATCTGTTCCTGAACATCTACTAGGTGGATTAGTAGATACAACCAAGGCCAAGGACTTTATGGATGCTATAAGACAAAAATACCAAGTATCTGATAATGTTGAATTTGGATGCCTGATGAAGGAACTAACAATCATGAAGTATGACAACATTGATTGTGTAAGAGAATTTATTATCAAGATGGTTCACCTTCAAACTCAATTGAAGAACTTAAAAATTGAATTGTTAGATACTTTTCTTGTCCTACATGCCTTGAATTCCTTACTTCCATATTTCAACCAAATTAAGACAACCTATAATACCTTGAACACACCCTAGACCATTAATAAACTCATTAATAAGTTTGTTGCTAAGAAGAAAAAATTGAAGAAAGAAAAGAATGAAGTAAGTTTTTTAACCTAACCAAAGTCCTTAACTAGCAAGAACCCAATCCATAAGAAAAAAAACCTATATCACATGCTCCAAGGAACAATCCTTCTAAATCTCAGGAGGCCTAGAGGCATGGTAATAATAATAATATTGGTCATAAACCACAAGTGAGAGGTCTTGAAGGTTTCATTCATAAGATTGTAAAGTACTATCATTGTCATAAGAAAGATCATAAAAGAAATGATTGCTATAGGTTTAAGTGTTGGTTAGAAAAGAAAAGGGACAATGAAAATTGTAAACCATTATCCTTAGCTTGCTTTAAATCAAATTAAGTTGATGTTCCTATAGATTCTTGGTGGTTTGATAGTGGTTCCACAACTTTTGTTGCAATTACCTTATAGGGATTCGTAAGTAAAAGAAAACCAAATGAGAGAGAGTCCAAGTTTAGAGTAGGAAATGATCTTGAAGTTGCAATTGAATGAATAGGAGATGTTATTTTATGTTTAGAAAACTCTATTGAGATTATATTGAATAATCTCTTTTATGTTCCTAGTTTTAGACGTAATTTAATTTCAATTTCTCCTTGGATAAGCTTGTATACAAATTTATATTTGGAAATGGAAAACTTGATATTTTATTACATTGTAAGTCTATTGGTTTTAATTTTCTTGATAATGGTTTATATAGGTTACTATTAGCCTCTGATAGTCCTTATACTTCTTTAAATGTTGAAAATGTGGTTTCAGAAAGGCCTAGAATTAAGGAAACATCATCAATGTTATGGCATAGGCAATTAGGACATATATCTAGGGAATGGATGGGGAGGTTAATTAAAGAGAATATTTTTCTTTCCCTAGATTTTGATGATATAGACATATATGTGAGCTATATTAGGGGCAAGTTAACTAAGACTAAGAAGAAAGGTGCTACTCATATTTTTAATCTTTTAGAGATAATTCATTCTAACATATCTGGACCATACTCTCCCACTATTTGTGGTTGTTATTATTTTGTCACATTGACTAATGACTTTTCTTAATATATTTATCTTTATTTGATACAAAGAAAATTTTGATGTACTTGAGAAATTCAAAATTTTCAAAATTGAGGTTGAAAAACAACTAGGAAAAGTCATCAAGATTGTGAGCTTTGACCGAGAAGGTGAATATTGTGGTAAACAAGATGTGTCTAAGCAACATATGGGACTATTTGTTAGTTTTTGCAAGATTGGGGAATTGTTCCACAATATACCATGCTTGGTAGTCTTGAGCAAAATGGCATTGTTGAAAGGCGTAATCAAACTCTTAAAGATATGATGAAGAGCATGATAATTAGAATAAATTTACTTGAATTTCTTTAGGGTGAGGCCACTAAAATTGCTTTGTACATCCTTAATCGTGTTCCTAGCAAGTTAGTATCTAGAACACCCTTTAAGCTTTGGATTGGCAAAAAACTTAACTTAAATCATTTTTAATTTTAGGATTGTCCTTCTAAAGTGAAAATTTATGATCCATTGGTGTAGAAACTCGATCCAAGATCCACTTGTTGTTAATTTGTAGTGTTTCTAGATTGTGCAGAAGAATACAAGTTCTACTGCCCTATAAAAGGTGCAAAAATAATTGAGTCCATGACTGCTAAATTTCTTGAGCATGATGTTGCTAATTTGTCACCAAATCTAGGACACTTTGAAACATAAAATAAGCCAGTTTCCATTACCATTCCATTGGTTTTACCTAATAAGAGTATTATACCTCCATCTATTTGTGTTAAGACATAAAATGATCAAAATATAAAGTGTAACTAAATTTTAGAACCTATTGCACCTATTCCTATAAAGGACCATCAACCTATTCAACCTTTAGAGTAGATCCTAATTAGAAGGTGTTGGGAATTCGGATTATCACATGCAGCGAAATTTTAAATTTTGATCCGAATTCTACCTAGGATCCATGCAAAAAGCATAAGTCAATGATTAGGGTTTTACCTATTGGGCACTCGTGTTTCTACTGATCAAAACTTGAGAGCGGATGAATCAAATGCCGACCGGAAGGTACAGCGTCTCTACAGTATCCATACGGAGTGAACAATGACCTCTCACCCTTCACGCGTCTACTAGGATGCATTTTTCTCTCTAAGAATTAGGATCGGATGTTTTCTGAGTGACTTAGGGTTTATATGGAAGCTTTGGACGTGATTATTAAGTGCTGCCCTCAAGTCCCCTTTTATAGAACTTAGATAAGTCATAATCCTAGTCCTACTAGGATAATGCTTCCAAAATCCTAATCACACTTAACAACTCATCTTATCCTTATCCTAGAGATAATGGGAAGAGATAGGACTTATCTATTAATTATCTAATATTAGATAATAATATTATCTCATAATATAAATATCTTAATTATTAGATAATTGCATATAGTTATCAAATATCAGAATAATATTATCTCATAATATATTTATCTAATATCTGATAGGATAATTATTTGATATTTCTTTAATATCAAATAATATCACATAATATATATATATATATATATATATATAAAACATGAATTATTATTCTTAATAATATATATATGCACGAAAATAAGTCCAATTAATTGGATATTAATATAATTAAAGTCCAATTAATTATTGTCTTATTCCTACTCCTTTTGTGTGACCCTGTAGGTTCTTACTACGTTGACAATGACTTATTATTGAGCCATAGACAGCGAGCGGTATCTAGCAATACATCACTGCCACTCAAGTAGTAAGAATGTCTGTGATTCGACATCCACCTAATACATGATCAACGTTTTGCATCATAACCCTTTTGTAATAATATCCAAATTGAACTGGAGGCATGGAATTTGTCATCCTCGTCAATGTTCAATTTATATTTCTTGATACTGAGTAGACTTAAAATAAATAATTAATATCACATATTAATTCAACTGAGCATGGCCATGCATTTCTAAGTCTCACTCAATCAAGGGGCCCAAGGATATTTCTCTTTTATACAAGAGTAATAAAATCCCATTTACATCACTTACTTCCCTCTGCATGATTTATGACACACCCAATCAATGCCCTACTTGTCATCCTGATTAAAGGTGGCATAGGACAATATTAAAGTGAGTAATTCCTCATGTAGGGAACCGTAGTGACTTCAGGTCAAAGGTTTATGTGTAGTTGTGATCATATGAGAATAACTTATGACACATTTATCCATGCAATATTCTCATAGTGGGTCAGTCCAGTACATTGTTCACTAGCAATGTACTCATGTATTGACTTGATATCACATATCCATGATTCGTAATCATCAGTCACTATACATGCTAGTCTCGATGTATTATTACTATCCTTTTCGTAATAATACTTGACTAGGGGCATTTTAGAAATAGCAAAGCTATTCCAAGGATAATTATTATATTAAGTTATAAATTGCGCATAATAATAATAAAAATAAATATAATAATTAAATTGCCTAAAATAAAATACATTGTGTATAACTCTAATCATCTTATATGATTGGTTCTAGGACACACACCAACAGAAGGTTAGTTAGACAAAGGAGGACGACAATTTTAAATGATTATTATGTCTATCCTAGTGAGAGTGAAAATAACATTAGAAATGTTATTGATCTAACTATGATCAATAACATCTAGTCAAGCAATGAATAGTTAGTAGCCTAATTTATGGGTGAATGCTATGATTGAGGAAATTTAGTCTATGATCAATAATGAAGTGTGGGAACTTGTTGAGCTTTCATAAAATTATAAGGTAATTGGCTGCAAATGGTTGTATAAGAGTAAGAAAGATTCAACTAACAAAATTGAACAATTTAAAGCAAGGTTGGTAGCTAAAGGTTTCACTCAGAGAGAAGGAATTGAGTACTCTGAGACCTTCTCACTAGTATCTTCTAAATACTTATTTAGGATTATTATGGCCTTGGTTGCACATTTATATTTGGATCTTCACCAGATGGACATTAAAAAAACTTTTCTAAAAGGTGAACTTGTAGAAGATGTATATATGAAACAACTTGAGGGTTTTTAGATAAATGGATCTAAGAATATGGTGTGCAAGCTATGAAAATTAATATATGGTTTAAAATAGGCATCCTAACAATGGTATTTGAAGTTTGATAAATTGATTACATCTATAGGCTTCATAGAAAATAACGTTAACTAGTGCATTTATTTCAAGATCAGTGGGAGCAACTTCATTTTCCTCATCTTATGAGTTGATGATATTCTATTGGCAAGCAATAGTCTTGCTTTACTACATTATACCAAACAAATGTTGTTTAAAGCTTTTGATATGAAGGATTTTAGTGAGGCATCATTTGTTTGGGGTATTCAAATTCACAGGGATAGAACTTGGAACTTATTAAGATCATCTCAAAGAGTATATATTGATAGGATTCTTCAAAGATTTGAAATGTAGAACTATAAACTCGAGGATGTTGTAGTTGTAAAAGGTGATAAGTTTAGCAACAAATAGTGTCCTGCAAAATGAGATAGAGAAACAGTCAATGCAAAATGTTCTTTATGCAAGTGCTATAGGAAGTTTAATGTATGCTCAAATTTGCACTAGACTAGATTTAATTTTTATGGTTAGTGTTCTTAGCAGGTATTTGTCTGAGCCTAAAGGTGATCATTGGTGTGTTGCTAAGAAAGTTATGAGATACTTACAGAAAACCAAGAATTATATGCTCATTTATAAGAAGGTTAATAACTTGGAAGTAATTAAGTATTTAGACTCAAATTTTGTTGGATGCTCCAACTGTATGAAATCTACTTTAGGTTACATTTTCATGATAGTTGAAGTTGTTATATCTTGGAAAAATGCTAAGCAAACATTGCTAGTTTCTTCCACCATGCAAGCAAAATTTGTTGTTTATTATGGTGTTGCTTCACAAGCTATTTGGTAAAAAATTTCATTTCAGGATTACAAATTGTTGATTCTATTACTAGAATACTAAAAATTTGTTATGACAATAGTGTTGTGGTTTTCTTTACTAAAAACAATAAAAGTTCTAGTGGATCTAAGCATTTGAAATTAAAATATTTCATAGTCAAAGATCTTATGAAGAAATAGGACATAGTGTAGAGCACATTCATACAGATGCTATACTGGCAAATCTTATAACTAAAGTGTTAGGTTTCAAATCAACATATGCAGTAGAATTTTAAAATTTTAATCCAAATCCTTCCTATGATCCATGCAAAAGTTATAACTCAGTGTTAGGATTTTACTTTATTTGTGTTCGTGTTCTTTCTAAATGAATTCTTAAGAGACTGAGATGAATTAAACGCCGACTAGGAGGTACAATGTCTTTACAGTATCCACATGGAGTGAATAATGACTTCTCTACTCCACGAAGCTGCTAGGATTCGTCTCTCTCACTAGGATTGGATTGGGCATTTTCTAGAATGATTTAAGGTTTGATTGAAGCCAATGTACATCAATAATGTGCTAACTTCAAGTCCTTTTATAGAACTAATGCATATCACAATCCTATTTTTACTAGGATAATGCTTCAAAAAATCCTAATCATACTAAATAACTATTACCTTATCCTTATCATAAAAAGAATGAGGAGAGATAGGACTTATCTATTAATTATCTAATATTAGTTTATAATATTACTATTGGTGTGTGTCCTAGGAACTAATCATATAGATAATTGAAATAATACACAATGTATTATGTTTTATTTTAGGCAATGTAATTATTATATTATTTTATTTTCATTTTATTAATTTTGTGTAATTTATAACTTAATATAATAATTATCCCTAGAATAGTTTTACTATTCCTAAAATGCTCTTAGTCAAGTGTTATTACGACAAGGGATAGTAATAGTACATTAGACTGACATGTATAGTGACTGATGATTATAAATCATGGATATGTAATATAAGTCAATACATGAGTACATTATTAGTGAACAAATGTACTGGACTGACCCACTATGAGAATACTGCATGGATAAGACTTGTGTCATTAGTAGTTCTCATATGGTCATAATTGCATATAGTCCTTTGACCTGAAGTTACTACGGTTCCCTGCATAAGGGGTTACTCACTTTAATGTTGTCCTATGTCACCTTTAATCGGGATGACAAGTAGGGTATTGATTGGGTGTGTCATGAATTATGCAGAGGGAAGTGATAATGTAGATGGGGTTTTGTTACTCTTATAAAAAAGCGATATATCCTTGGGTACATTGATTGAGTGAGACTTAAAAATACATGGCTATGATCAAATGAATCAATATGTGATATTGATCATTTATTTTGAAGTCTACTCAGTATTAAGAAATATAAATTGAACATTGACGAGAATGACACACTTCATGCCTCCAGTTCAATTTGGATATTATTATAAAAGGGATTATAATACAAAGCGTTGATCATGTATTAAGTGGATGTCCAATCACAGACATTCTTATTACTTAAGTGGCAGTGATGTATTGCTAGATACCGCTCACTGTCTAAGGCTTAATAATGAGTCATTGTCAACGTAGTAAGAACCTATAAGGTCACACAAAAGGAGTAAGAATAAGACAATAATTAATTGAACTTTAATTAGATTAATATCCAATTAATTAAACTTATTTTCATGCATATATATATATTATTAAATAATAATATATTTTTCACGTAATAAATATAATTATTATGTGATATTATTTAATATTAAAGTAATATCAAATAATTACGTTATCAGATATTAGATAAATATATTATGAGATAATATTATTTTGATATTTAATAACTATATGCAATTATCTAATATTAAGATATTTATATTATGAGATAATATTATTATCTAATATTAGATAATTAATAGATAAACCCTATCTCTCCTCATTATCTCTAGGATAAGGATAAGATAAGTTGTTAAGTGTGATTAGGATTTTGGAAGCATTATCCTAATAGGATTAGGATTATAGTTTGCCTAAGTTCTATAAAAAGAGACTTGAGAGTAGCAATTACATACATGCTCATAACTTCGATAAAACCCTAAATCACTCAAAAAACATCCAATCCTAAATCCTAGAGAAAAAAATGCATCCTAGCATATTCGAGGAGGGTGAAAGGTCGTTGTTCACTCCATGTGGATACCGTAGAGATGCTGTACCTTCCGGCCAGCATTTGATTCATCCGCTCTCAAGTTTTGATCAGTAGAAACACGAGTGCCCAATAGGTAAAACCTTAATCATTGATTTATGCTTTTTACATGAATCCTAGGTAGAATTTGGAACAATTTTTGAATTTTTGCTACATGGGAAAATTCGAATTTCCAACAATTACCTCATAATATAATTATCTAATATTAAGAATTGGCATATAGTTATCTTATATATTAGAAAATAATATTATATCATAATATAATTATCTAATATTTAATAATATAATTATCTGATATTACTTTAATATCAAATAATATCACATAATATATATTACATATAAATTCTGTCAATAAATATATTATTATCTGAATAATATATGTATGCACGAAAATAAGTCCAATTAATTGAGTTTTAATCTAACTAAAATTTAATTAATTATTATTTTATTCTTACTCATTTTGTGTGACCCTGTAGGTTTTTACTATGTTAACAATGAATCATCTTTGGGCCATAGACAGTGAGCGGTATCTAGCAATATATCACTACCACTCAAGTAGTAAGAATGTCTGTGATTCGACATCCACCTAATATGTGATCAACGCTTTGCATCATAATCCCTTTTATAACAATATCCAAATCAAATTGGAGGCATGGAATGTATTATCCTCGTCAATGTTCAATTTATATTTCTTGATACTGAGTAAACTTAAAACAAATTATCAATATCACATATTGATTCAATTGAGCATGACCATGCATTTTTAAGTCTCACTCAATCAAGGGGCTCAAGGATATTTCTCTTTATACAAGAGCAACAAAAACCTATCTACATCATTCACTTCCCTCTGCATGATTCATGACACACCCAATCAATGCCCTACTCGTCATCTCGATTAAAGGTGACATAGGACAACATCAAAGTGAGTAACTCCTCATGTAGGGAACCATAGTGACTTCAAGTCAAAGGACTATGTGCATTTATGGTCATATGAGAATAACTAATAACATGTCTATCCATGCAATATTCTCACAATGGGTCAGTCCAGTACATTATTCACTAACAATGTACTCATGTATTGACTTGATATCAGATATCCATGATTCATAATCATCAGTCACTATACGTACTAGTCTCGATGTATTATTACTATCCTTTTTGTAATAATATTTGACTAGGGGTATTTTAGGAATAGCAAAGCTATTCCAAGGATAATTATTATATTTAAGTTATAATTGCGCAGAGTAATAAAAAATATGAAACAAAAATATAATAATTTGAATTGCCTAAAAATAAAACATAATACATTGTGCACTTATTACAATCATTTCTATGATTGGCTCCTAGGATACACACCAACATAAAGGAATTAGACTAACAATTTTTAAAAAGCATATTGAGAACATGGGAATTATGGATTCTTTTGATGCCTTTGGTTAGTGGGAGTTGTTTTCATTTTTATGATTGTCTTTTATGTAATTTTCAATATATTACTTTCTTATATCTTCACATATACTTATTGGTACATTGATTACAAATTTATATTATTTTATTGATACATGCATCATATGATTATAATGTGCCAAGATTGTTATAATTTTTATGAGGGCTAAGACTTGATGTCAATCGTTAGTTCCTTAACTTAATTATTTATCTCAAAATTGATATCATTTTAGGATTTATGAGATGATCTAGCTTTGTATGTTGCTAGTTGATTTCTCGTGTTATGTGAATTTATTAGAGAAATCATCAAGGACTAACATGAAAAATAATTATGATTTGATCACAATTTTTTGATACCATCTTTCATGCTGCACTATCACATCAGTGACTAAGTATGTATAGGTCATGATATTTTGTAACCATGGAAGGTCTTACATTAATAAAGAATGTAATTACCGCCATAATTTGTATCATTGGCTATATAGGCTTGGTCAAATTTTAAGGCATTTATCTTTAGGGTGGTGTATTTTTAAAATTGTGGCCATATGTATTTAAAATTAGTCCTCAACCCAAGAGTCATTTTACAAAATAAATTACTTTATGAAAATAAATTAATTACAATTAATGTTGTCCAATTAGGAGAATGTAAAAATATTTTTAATGGACTACCATTAATTGGATCTTTTATTTTATTTTATTTAAAATGGGCTGAATTTAACCTTAGAGTTATAATTTTGAGTCCAGTTTTTATGATCACTTTTATGGACTTAAAATGCCTTGTGGGCTAATGTATTTGGTAGCAAGTGTAGACCTTTAATCAACTAGGCTCTTGATAGGTGAGTCCTAGTAAGGTTTCCTATTTAATTAAGTTAGGTCCCCCTAATCACTTTATACTCTATTCATAATAACAAAATATTATGTGAATCCTGATGCCCCATCGGCTATAAACTCATAAAGAAGGTGAGGAAGATTAAACTTTTGTTCATTAATCAATTCATATTTCACTATGGCAAATACAAATACACTATTTATTTTCTAAAATCATGTATTTTATATTCTTGATCTATATAAGTTTTTATCCTGTATGAATAATTTTTACTTGTAAAAAGAGCAAAATCATAAGTGAGTAAAGTATAATTTTTCCTTAAATGAAAGAGTGTGGTTTACTTTTTAATAGTTAGAGGATCAAATCCCAAAAATCAAAATAGCTCTTGCTAGGAGTGCCTAGGAGATGGAAAAATTTATTAATGTTTTAATTCATAATATATATATATATATATAGAGAGAGAGAGAGAGAGAAAGAGAGAGAGAAAGAGAGAGTAATGAATAATAAGGTTACCATAATAGTTAGAACGTTGCGTCAGGAATTTCTGAAAAAATATTTATTTGATTTAATTTACCTATAACTTTTTTTAGGAATTTGATAAAATCAGGTTAAAATATTCAAAACTACTCCATTTGGATATGGTAGAAGAAAAATACAATTATGATTTTTTTAAATAAAAATACAAAATTTTCTCTTTTCATATTAATAATTAAACATACCATTGTAATCCATATCTATTTATTTGCTTTAGGGTAAATATGATTGAGTTAGCATAAACCCTCTCGAATAATTAACGATTATCAGCCAATCAATGACAATTTTTTCATAAATTTCAAATGAAAGAAAATTTATTTATAAATTAATTAAAATTATTATTTTTTATATAATTTTTAAACAATTGAAATGAAATGAAGTCAAATTTACATGATTTTCGTGCTAAACCAACCCAAGTGAATGAGTGTAGTTTCCATCATAAAGGTAGGAAATTTATGAAATGGTTGATTATATGATTATGATCGTGGAAAATTATCGTCTTGCATTTTTATTTTCCTTATGATTCCAAGTTTTCCAATTACAATAGTGACAAAATGAACATTAACAAATGCTTCACAAAAGTTATTTTGCAATTTATTTTCCAACAGTAAAAAATTACACTAGGTCTTCCACTCTTCAAATTGAATTAATATGTTATTGATTTGCCTTTGTATATGAAGATAATCAAAAGTCCTTTGAACTTTTCTTCATGACCTGAATAAATCTAAAATATAGATTAAGTGATAATGTAATACCATAATAGTTAGAACGCTGAGTTAATACGTGTTCTTTTTTTTTAATAAACACGAAGCTTAAATCATATTGTGTAGCTAAGGTTAGCCTCGTTAGATACAATGTATGAAATATTGTAGTCTGGAATAAGTTATAGGACAAGAACTAATACTATATTGAAAACTTTCAATTGGATTGTAAAAGACTAAAAATCTTCGATTATAAGCTAAACTCTGAGACTATATCAAAGATAAGAGCCAATAAAATAATATTAAGATAAATCTTAAATTATTAAAGTAAAAACCGCTTCTCTCTTTTTCTCATGTGTCACTTATAAAACTAAATTAAAATTTTAAAATATGTTTTGTGTTGGCACTTATATTTTAATTTAATACTTCTTTTTTATTTATATACGTTAATTCTAGAATTTATATACTTGAATTGAATTGATTTATTGTAATTTTAATAATTTATTTTGTTTGCATACGGACATACATATACGCATGTTTGTATCCAAGCATAAAGTCAGCCATAATTGTTGAGGGAGTGAAATAGAGTTCATTAGGGCTTATATGAAAAACTTCTAACTTTTAGGAACTAAGTATGAATTTAAAAAAATATTGGAAAATTTTTGAAATTTTCGTAACATTGAATAGCTTTTGTGAATACCAGTGAAGTATGTTATATTATTTTATTATTGTAGTGTAAATATTAAATTTATATTAACTTTTTTTACCTCTTACTTGTTTGCATAAAAAATAGATTGAAAGAAAAATTAAGGAAAGAAAGAGAGTGGCAAAAGCACTTTTCTTTGCTAGGTTACTGAATAAAAAATAGGTGGAAGAAAAAAAGTTAGAAAAAAGGGTGGACCTGCTAAAAATTTTAGCCAAATTAATAATTTATGAAATCTATCCATTCTTTATATAATATGACATCAAATAAAAGAGAGAATAATTTTATTTAAATTTTTATCTTCTATAATAAGAGATAATTTTTTTTCTTTTATAGCAGGTCACGTTGGGCCCCAACTAATTTGGAGTCAAGCCAAGTTGGACCCCATTTGGAGGGAAAAGCTCTCCCAATACTAATTTTCTTTATTCACAAGGCCCAAACTTAAGACTTTACTTAGGGCACGGAATTTCAACCGCCCGGACCAACTAGTGTTGGTAAATTTAATATATTATATCAGTTTAATTTTTGAACTCTTGGGCCATCATTCTTGAAGCGTTTATTTTCCACAAGGTGGATTGGTACCTAGTCGAGATCTACTGCTGCAATCCCCGGGCTTTATTCCATACTTATACAATTTGCGAAACCAGTCAGATCACCCTAAACTTATATCATTTTGCGTTACTGTTGCTGCAGTGTTGTGTGGTTAGTATGGGTATGGCAGCCAGTCTCAAAATCACCTCTGACCAATCTTCTCTTCTTGCTGTCAAGCAACATATCAGTCTTAATCCAAACAACATTTTAGCCAAAAGCTGATCATCCAAAGCCCCTGTTTGCAGTTGGATTGGAGTCACTTGTGGTTCTTCCCATCTTAGAGTCACTGCCCTTAATCTGTCTTGCTTGAATCTTGTTGGCACCATCCCTCCTCATGTTGGAAACCTGTCCTTCCTTCGTTACTTAAATCTTAGAAGAAATCGGTTTCATGGTTCTTTGCCTAATAATATGGCACAGTTACGCCGATTGAAACTCTTACACCTCGGATTCAACAAGTTTACTGGGGAGATCCCATCATGTTTTATGTTCTTACCAAAACTTGAAAGGTTAGGCTTTTGTTATAATAACTTCACAGGCACGTGAATTGCACGAAAGTGGGATACTTCAAATTCGGAAGTCCAAGAGTTTTATAAAAGACTCTTAATGGAAACAAATGTGAATGTTTCTCCATTCTTGTTTATCATAACTTCGCTACAAATGCTTGACATTGGGAGCAACAAGCTTTAGGGTTTCCTACCTTCCAACATCTTCATGGCCCCTGCTTTACAAAATGTAGCTATATATGGTACCAAAATCTCAGGGTCTATCCCTTCCATTATCTTGAACAATTCCCCCCCTCCAAGTTATTGTACTCGATCACAACAGCTTATCAGGTGGATTCCCAGAAATATCTCCAATCAACCTCTACAATTGGAAGAGCTCTACTTGTATGAAACCTGCTTTATGGAAAATTTTTCACTCAGTCTGTTCAACTGCAACAAGTTACAAGTACTATATTTGTCTCAGAATAATTTCAATGGAAGATTGCCACGAACAATTGGAAACTTGACAATGATTAAAGCCATCTCTCTTAGTGACAGCAAATTTTCTCCAGGTACGATGATTCACTACTCCATACACAATTTATATACTAAGGAATTTAATTTATATATATATATATATATATATATATATATATATATATATATATATATATCTAGGTTGTGAGATTAAACACAGAAATGAACAACTTTGTTAAGACAGTTATATAAGTACGTTCTCCTGTCCGTGAAAATGAACCCATCCAAAATTCTCTATTATTTTATTTAATGTTTAGTTAGACTCTTATTTGACATAAAAATAAAATAATAAAGAATAATTTTTTTCAATAAAAATTATAAGATGTTATATAATAAGTTAATCGTATAAGGTTGCAATACATATTTTTTTAATACAAAATTACAACTTCTTCGAAAACAGTAGCAGCTTATTACTACTGCTGTAAAGTTAATCATTATTGTAATTTTTGTATACACATACATAATTTTTTTAAATAATTTGCAATTCTCAAAAAGAAATTAGTTACAACTTTTAATAAACAACGTATCCAAAACTAATCTATTACGTGAGATAGCAACTATCACTATTTTGTTGGGACTAATCCTTTAAAATTTTCACTGAAAATATTTGTCATGAGAAGAAGAGACGATTTGAGTATAAATTTCACCAAATCTCTCCTGCTGCTGGCCATGTCAAAACTCAAAACCATCATCGATCGTTTCATGATAAATGCAGTGTCTCTAATGTTATGTGCTCATATTTTTATACAGTAAAATGTTTTGCAAGTCTTTTCAAAAATTTAATATGAAATTCATAAAGGCTGTAAACTTTTATATAAAATATTGTAAATTTTAGGCTAAAACGTGCATAACCCCTGTTAAATATTACTCAATATAAAATATAAATTTAAAAATAATTTTTGAACTAGTTATTCAATATTCAATACCAATTATATTCAAAATTAATTTCTCCCAGTGCTGTACAAACAACTTTAAAAAAATAGTTCATTCCGTTGTATCTGGAGCACTTTTTCTTTTCACAAGTTTATTTTTTTTAGTTATTTTCCCAATAATACATGTAACTAATATATATATATATATATATATATATATATATATATATATATATATATATATATATATATATATATATATATATATATATATATATATATATATATATATATATATATATATTATAGAGCGATCAAACCACTAGACATATAAATGTATGGTTGTGAAGTCGAGCCCTAGATGTAAAGGAAAGTAAAGTCTCTAAACAACATCATATACGATTTGAGGTAAATGCTTTCTGTGTGCACATACACATGTAGTACGTACCATGTATTCATAAGTATTTTAGAAACAATTTATTTAATTATTATTGACTTAAATGAATTATACTTGTGATTGTATCCGATTAATTTGATATGAAAGCATTTATGTTAAATTTATTAAATTTCTCTAACAAGTTATTCATGAATTCATCTTCTTCAAATGTATTAGAAGCTTGTGCATCACGTACGTTTCAGTCTTGTGTTATTTTTGAATTTTAAACATCTTACCAGTGATTTGAAGAATAAAAATAAAATTCTATTTATAATTATAAGTCCTATGTATTATTAGAAAAAAGACTTTATAAAAAATCATACAAGTAAAAAACTAAAAATGTCATACAAGTAAAAAACTAAAAATGTATAAAATGTATCAGAATAAAATGATTTTTAAAGCTATTTTTTAAGTGACTGGAAGAATATATTATAAATTAATATTTTATATTTGATCATATTTAAATATTAAAATTGAAAATAAAACTTATTATCTTCAATTTTTTACTTAAAATCAATTTTAAATATAAAATTAATTTATAATTTTTGTGCAACCAAGCACGTTAAAGAAAATGGCAGAAAACTCATCTATCGTTAAAGATTTGGTAGAAGAGACAACCAAAGAAATTTTCTAAACAATACATATAGTTTAAATATTTAATTATACATTTTATGCATAAAATATATTATAGGGACTATGTATATTTTAACCTAAATTTTATATAGAAATTAATAAGTGTTCATAGATTTAAGGTGCAACAAATATACAAAAAAAATTGCATCTCTATTATTCAAAATTATATCAAAAAAATTTTTGAAAAAATTTTCTTTTTGGCATATAAAAGTTACATTTTTCAGTGTAAAAGCCCCAAAAGTATGAAAATTTTCATAAAACTTGTAATAATACATATTGACGCGAATTTTCTTGAGTGCATGTTGAAGCGTAACCCTATTTTTATATTCACTCCCTTTTTATTTGCTAGTTTTACGAAAATTTATATCTTTATACAACATGTTTTCTTTGAGTTTTACGTACAGTTTTTCATAAAACATTAAAATCTCTATAAATTTGGCATAAAAAACAACTATACAAAAGGCTATTAACCCATCAGTTAGAGTTGGTACAGAACTCTTTTTTTTTTCTGAAAGTTTGTAATTATTCTAAAAAAATAAAAGCTTCTGAGAAATTAAACCTATGAAAAAATCAATTTTCTTATTGCAGACCCTTTAGGCCTATAGTCATTTTGTAAGTATTCATAAAAATTTCAAGCAAAAATTGCAAAATGCAACAAATAGTTTAGAAAGTTGAAACTCAGCATAACAGTAAAGCTCATCAATGAAATGTCAAGGAAAATTAGTGGTAATTGTTCCACTTTATTAATTTTGCTAATTGTTTATGAGCTTGTTTCATCTTTTATTTTTATTTTTTATTTGGCTCAATATACGTGATCAACCATATTTTTGTTGGGAAAACTTACCAATGAATTTGATCACTCAAAACTGTTGCTGTTGTGCTTATACTTGTTTTGTGTAGTAGTAATTATAAAATTGAGGTGTCAATTTTATACCATTAAAAAAGACCAATTATGATAAAAGTATGTGCTTTATAATGCTATTTATACACTTTATAGCATTTTAATATATAATTATTTTATGAATAATTATATAACTAAATATGGACTTTATTTAGTTAAAATATACTATCGTGCACATGCACAGTTTAAATATTCCATGCATTGTGAATTACTAATTGAGGACAACACAAACACTGTTTAAATCTTCATTATCTCGAGAACTCAGATCTTTTTAGAGATAGCATTTCAACAGAAATCTTCAATGTTTTAACAATCAGAAATATTGACTTATCTATGACCATTTATGGGGTAGTCTTCCGTCTAATCTAGGTTTTACAGTTCCAAATCTTGTGGGGTTATACTTGTGAAAAAATTATCTTAGTGGAAAAATTCCAAACACTTTATCCAATATTACCACGCTCGTTGTTCTAGCACCAAGCAACAATGTGTTTTCTGGATACATTCCAGATATACTTGGTAATTTAATAAACTTGCAGACAATTGACCTCTCTCTCAATAATTTGACAAATGAAGTTTCGAATCCAGAGTTAAGTATTATAAATTATTTGCCAAGCGGTAAAGTTCTAGAACTATTGGAGTTATCCTACCTTTTATTGCACTCCAATTTTCCTATAACCATTGGAAATATCTCTAATTCCCTGATGGTATTCATAGTTGAAGGGTTGAATATGTGGAGAAGCTTTCTAACAAGTACTGGCAGCTTAAGT
Source organism: Sindora glabra (assembly GCA_020226215.1). Taxonomy (NCBI): domain Eukaryota; kingdom Viridiplantae; phylum Streptophyta; class Magnoliopsida; order Fabales; family Fabaceae; genus Sindora; species Sindora glabra. Next base: position 33,589,460 of record CM035232.1, on the reverse strand, counting down.
AGTTTGATATTGGTTTCACTTAATCAAAACCAACTGAGTGGGATCCTTCCCACTAAAATACGAAAGTTTGAAGAGTTTACAATCGTAGGTTCTATTAGTGAATATAAGAGAGTGGTATTGCCATTTTTTTGTGCTAACCTTGGTGATCATGTGCCCTATTTCTATGAAGTAATGGAGGCTTCTATAAGGCTGATCCAATTTTTATTCTTTCACTTTCCCTATGAGTTATAAATTTTTATCATTCCCATTATTGCATTTTGTTATAAGTGTAATTGTTATAATTATCACGTTCATGGTCATTAAAAGATATCATCTTCTAAGTTTATATTTTTTTATGATTGTACTTGTTAAACATTAGTTTTTCAAGAACATGGATCCTCATGGTGAAATAGCTGGTGATAGCTAAAAGAGCAAAAGGGTCCCACTGTGAAGAAAGCCAATGTTGTGGTGTGTGTTAAGTGTGACGAGGCATGTGTAGACTTTAATGCAAAAGGTTAGCCATCTGGCCCAAATATAGCTCAATTGAGTAGTTACATAGGAGTCCTAAAATGTAATATAATCGATTTTGCGGATTAGAGATGTGTCCTGCCACTACTGAAGGATATCTATTGGCAAGATATCTTCATATGTACAGCTTGCTATTGCTTTATGATTAAGATATGTATAATTTTCTTATAATAATATTTATATATAATTATACTTTAGTGATGTTTATTGTTATAGAGTGCCTTTAATGTTCAAAACACTAGGCAAATGCAAAGAGAAGTTTAATCATAAACAGCAAAATATTGGGCGAACTTCAAGTATAGGTTAAGACAAGAGCACATCTAAGCAAAGATTAAGTCAAAGGAAAACTTGGTTAAGGTCTATAACTTCATTAACCTGCAAGTGTGGGAGAAGTTTGTCGTATAATGCAAGTACGTAGGTTTTTAAGTAAATTTAGGGGTCCTAGCAGCTACTTATTCCCACTATTTTTTATATTTGTTATTTTTACTACCTTATAAACTAATATATAAATTTGTCAATAGAAGTTAAGTATAATCAACTGGGAAAAACAAGAAAAGAATACTTATCCACATTTGCTTTCCTAGGTAGGATACTAGAAGTTGGAGTAAGCTTTGGTCAAAGAAAAGCTTAGTTTAAACAATGGTGTTGAATCCAAAGAGGCACCTTCTGTATCTTAGGTGGAGTTATGGAAACTAACTGAAGTTGACTTGAAGGGTAGGTATATAATTGAGGAGAGTCGATTAGTTGCAAAGAAAATTGTAAATGTTTAATTCTTTTTAAAATGTTTGCTAATATAGTTTCTATTTTCCACTAATTCTCTATTGTTGCTTGAATGGCACAATATGATATCACGTAGCAGGCCTTTCAAGAAGAGTTTCACTTTTCTAGAAGGATGAACATTCTAGCCATAATTTGGAGGTCAAAACAACATCTTGATCATGTTTGGAGTGCTTGAAGAGTGGTGGGTATCATGGCCTACTTTGGCCCCTCAATTTGTTATTATATAGCACCTTGAAATGTAGTTGTGGCGGAGCTCACTACAAGGATCATTGTCAAGGTGACTACCTAAGCCTATATGGAGTTCAACATACAGATGTAGGAGACCATCCAAGAGCAAATGTGGGTTATGATTAAGTAGCTATCCACCTGGAAGTTTACTGAGCCAAGATTCATCAATGAGACATCCACCAATTAATTAGGAACTAATGAAATGGAGATGGTAGCCCTTCCACCACTTCCCGCCAATATAGGAGACCTAGACCAAATGTACTTAAGTTCAATGTCCCTCATAAACCTTTTATTTTTTTTTATTTGTATCTATGAATAAAGCTTTTGATAATAGGGTTTTAGCCCTGAATAGGATGGAGTGTCATGTCTTAGGATGGTAACAAGACCTCCTATACATCAAGTGGTGATTAGGTAAGCTTTGAAAAGTAATAAGTTCTACCACCAACCACCAATCACAATTGGATGATTAAATGAAAATGGTGGTTATCAAGCCAATATAATACACAACTGAGGTGTTGGTGCTAAACGATGAAAGTCCAAATAGTGAATGAAGTCCACAAAGCTTTCATTGGTTGGCAAAGAAACCTCATTCAATTCCCTATAAAAGTATGATTGTGCATCATTCCACCCACTTCTTTTATGGTTGAAGTTCTATTAATTTAGTTGTTTGAATTTAATTATTCATGTTATGTGTATCAAGCACCTCCTGCTCACACTAGATTGCAGTTTGAGGTTTACAGCTAGGTCCCTAAAGCTTAGGTCCATATTCTCATGTACAAAAAAGTGATGACCAAGGATTATGAGCTGTTCATTGCCAAGGGCACCATCCTATAAATAAATAATATTTTGAAAACTCCTAATTTAGAGAAACATAAAATATTAAAAGTCAAAATATTTTGAAAGATTAATTATAAATTTTCATAGTGTTTGTCTCTTTAAGTAAAAATTTTAATGAAAGAAATAATTATCCCTTAATATTCTTTTTTTTTTTGTCTTTCCCACCCCTCTGCTTTCCTCAATTCCAAAAAAAAAAAGTTAGGTGCTGATGATTGTTTGATCTTATGGACACCGATGAGATGTATTTTAGTCTTTTTCTCTTGCAGTTAATATCTTCAATAAAAAAATCTTTAGTAAAAGGATATTAAATTAACAATAGAAAATTTTAAATTATATCTGCAATTAAAAAAGATATTTAAAATCACAATAAATTTAAAAAATAAAGAAAAAGCAAATTTTCTTTTGAAAAAAACAAAGAATTTGTTCTCTACAATAATTTTTCATATTCAATATTATAATATTTTATAAATATATTTTACAAAAAATATTTTTCATTAAAATAAACAGAGAGTAAAATAAAAAGTTCTAAATACGAAAAGTTACTAAAGCAATTTTCTTTAAACTAGTGGTGTTAGTGCTTTGGTAAGTGGTACTTAAATTTGGATATAAACTCATCACCTCCACCAACCATGATTGTTAGATCACGTCGAAAAGGGAAAAGAAAAGAACTTTGTCATAGCCAAAATTTTTAATTAATCGGAGCAAATTAATGATCTGGTTCTCCAAAGATTTGAGGTTGTACATGTAAGAGAACAAAAACTATGGGACAGCCAAAATTTTTACTGTCATAAATAATTAAGATTACAAATAGGAAATTCAGCATCATATTATTGCGCTATAATAACATTATTATCGCTGGGTGCTTACTAAAGTGTCCCTAAAGGTTTGGTACCCGGGGTGATGTAGCAAAATACAGGTCATTGGATGAAATTACAAAAATTTTAGTAATGACTTCTATTTTGTCATATCACCCTGGATACCAAACTTCTAAGGATACCTTAGAATTCACCTTATCTCTGTCCCTTAAAAAGTAACATATATAAAAAGAGAAGAACAAATATCAAGGAAAAAGACTCTTGCTCTCATTTGAATCCACGAATGAAAACATAGATTAAGAATGTGTTCGAATATATCATTACAGTACTTAATTGATGAGGTTCAGATAAAAAATTAGATTTTAATTACTTGGTTTTGAAAGTAGATATTAAATTAAGCATTAATTCACTGAGTTCATTTAAGTATAACTGTCTAACTAGACATGTTTAGCAACTAACCTTAATGTGATTTAATTAGATAACCGATGTTCTCGATCTTCCTTTTACAAGATAGTAATTATATATTACATAATATATAAAGGATATGATGCATAGGAATTTTAAAATTATACAAAATTTGATATTTTATGATAAAGTTTTCACACTGTTGACTATATTTAATGCGTAAAAGTAAAAAAATAATTTAAAATGCTATAAATTTAATTAATACTTATAATATATTTAACATTTAAAATATAGTGTTTAGCTTCTGTGCCAAAAAAGTTTTAGTTTTATCAAACAAAACCAATCTAAATATACTTAACCCAATTATCTCTCCCTTAATTTGGATTGATAAATAGATTAATCTTGAATGAATTTATGGTGTTAGCTCTAACCTATGGAACTCGAAGTGTGTAATTTTTTGTTTTAAGAGGCCCTCATAACCACTTTACAACTATCAAAACAGGTGTTTGTTTGTAAAATATTATACACTAATCAACTCTTTCTATTTTCTTTTTGCCTTAAAAGAATAATATAAAGAAAGGGTAAGCGTCTCAGTTAGAGGAGCAGCCAACCATGGGATTAAATAATTGAGCATATAAACAGAGCTTTGCATAAATTTACATAAAACTTGTTATATTTAATATTAACTTTTGAAAATTAAAAATTTGTATATCAAATGATAAAACATTAAATAAAGATGATTATTTAATAAATAATTTATCTAATAATCAATTATCATCTAAAAGCCTGTTTAATGCATCATATAAAAAAATGATAATAAAGTGAATACTATCATCTTTTAACAAGTATGTGGGCCTTACAAAATACTGCAAAAATTCATGATAAATTAATCCTTTTCCCTCTAAATATGTTATAACATAATAGGATTAGGATAAGCTTTATCATTCCTAATTTAACCATACTTTATTATTACATCAATCTATCCCTATTAATGATTATTGTTTAGCCTACTTTAAATTTAACCTCTTTATCTTTAAAAATATAATAATTTGACTTTAATCTAACTTATTTGTCATTCCAAATTTAGTCTTAATTTATTTTCATATTTAAAATATTAATATTTATTATTTACATGTAAATTATAATAAACATATCAATATTATTAATTAAAACTACTATAGAACGTTGAGAATTTTATAAATACCAAATACTGTAAAATAAATATGATATAATCTGTTTTTAGAATAAGGTTAATTTTTTCTAAATAAAATTTTTAAAGCTATCATCATATATATACATATTTGATAGCAAACACATGATAGTATAAACCTATATTATCAAATTACTTATACAATTGTTTATTAAATATTTGATGATATTATATATTATATTTTTATTATCCTATACTATACTATTATATTTGATTATCCTATCTTAACCTAGCATGTTCTTTAACTTACCAAGACATTAACAATCAATTGAAGTTTCACTTAATATACTATTTTATAATTTCTTATGATAAATTTTTTAATTTTTTAGCTAACTTATTTTGATTGAGTTAAATCAATATTTTCTACGAAAATGGATAAAAGAAAATATCAAATCACATTTAATGAAATGTATCGTGCAGTAGCATTGTCCATCATTATCATTAAATAACATAATTAAGTATATGATGCCCAGAATTTACTGTCGAGCACACGCGTATATCAAAGTTTTCTTTCATTAAATTTCTTATATTTTCAAACAAGGGTCGACTTATAGTTATGTAAGAATAAAATAATTGGAATTTATAATTACATGGCATATATTTTGGTACATTAATTACAGATGAAATTTCGAAACCTGAAAATAAATGCTTATAACATGTACTATGTTTTCACTGTGAAGAAGCCTCTAGCAGATCGGTTACAGCATAGGCCCTTATTAGGATTAGACTTTCAATTAAAAGCATGTGTGAGGGATCGGAATTCTTGGGATGTGTTTTAAAGAATAAAATGAACATAATAATTTTTTATGAGAAAAAGAAGGGGATAAGTAGTTATAAATTTAAAAATAATTTTTTAATTTGTTAATATTTATCAAATTCTTAACTCTTGATTCTAGCAGCAGTGATTGTGAATCATTTTACTTTTTAAAGTGGAGGAGCCCACTTTGTGATTGTGAGTTGGTGGTTTTTCATCCACTAATGTTGTGCTAATGGAAAAAAATATTCTCAGAAAAAATAAAACATTTTACTAAATAACTTAATAAAAAATTATGGTATGATTAATAATAAATAAAATTATATTTTAAATTTTATTATTAAATACAATTAATAAAATATTTTATTATTAAATATATTTAAAAATTGACATTATTTTAGTATTTATTAATAAAATGTAATCTTGAATTATACAAAATGTAAGGGATACATGTGTAAAAATGTTACTTTCTCCGTTCATTTTTAAGTATCATTTTAGAGAAAAAAAATTATTCCTATTTATTTATCATTTTAAGAGATTAAGAGTTCATTTACTGTCTTCTTTCAAATATTATCCCTACTATCTAAATAAATGTTCAACAACTTTATTTATCAATTAACTTTTAATAAAAGATATATTAGCAAATTATAATTTGTTTCTTCCAAAATTAAAGTTATTTATTATTTTCCTTAATCTTTGTGCAATAACCTTAATTAACACTTAAAAAGTAATGGAAGGATTATTTAATAAATAATGAAACAACTCACTCCATTACTTTTACTATGTAATGAAAATTCTACCATTTGAGGAAATGATCATTCTTTAAGGAATGAGTATTTTCATTCCATATATAGTGCCTAACAAACAATCCTTTTTTTTATCCATTATCATTCCATTCCATCATACCAAACATAACATGATAGTGCACATAAAAGTTTATTTTGCTAGGTACTATGGATCAAAAATATCTATTCCCAAACAAATGATTATTTCATTAAATGATAAAAATTTTATTTCATAACAAAAGTTAAAGAATGACTATTTCATTGTTTATGGAAAGAGCCTTTTACATTATTACCCCTTCTATTTTTATACATTCCAACTTTTTCTTTTATTAAAAAATAATAAAATAATATTAACATTTCGATATTTTTTTTGCTAGAGAAATAGTTTATTAATTATATTTTTAACAGTCAAATTTAAAATAGGATATTTTTGTATTATTTATAAAAAATACTAAATTAAAATATGTGTTTACTATAGAAATTTTTTTATTAATTATAATTTGATAATAGAATTTAAATATGAAAATTATTTATTATCGGTCATTTTATATATTTTTAATATATTAAATTATTTAATAATATATTTAGTTTTAATTTTTAAATTGAATAGATATCAATTATTTTTATCGTAATGATATTATTGTTAATAATTGCTCTTTATTTATTTTATTCCTACATTATTTTAATGTATCAAATATAAAATGAAATGAAATGTCTATTCCATTCTGCACCACACCAAATATAAATATAAAAAAAAATCCATTGAATTTACATTCCCATTCTCATATCCAGTTTCATTTTATTTTATTTCCATTTCTATCGGGCCAAATGTAACATAATTTACTACACCTAGTGTGACATAAAAAAAATAACTTTTATCAAATAATTAATGTTTAAGTTTTAATTTATGAATTAGTTTTAAATCAAGGCATTTGTTAATTAACACTCGGATGCATATCAAAAATCATGTTTTTATATGAGTATATTACATATCCCAATAACGGGAAACGAGACTGATTATAATAAATTAAAATCAATACTTGCAGAGTGACCAATTATAATAAATTACAGAATCAGTACTTGCAGAGTGATCAATTATTGACATTATATTACTAACGCAAAGTGAAAGCTGATTTCTCATTACCAACGCAAAATATTGCTTTAAATTCAGGAAATCAATTCTAACATCTATTTATTGTTGATATGGCAGGTGTTATACCACAAGAGATTGGTAATCTTCCTAATCTCAAGTATATGTTTCTTCATGACTGCAACCTCAAAGGTACCATTCCTTTGGTAATCTTTAACATTTCAACAGTAAAGATTATTTCTCTCCCAGAGAACTATCTTGTAGGAAGCCTCCCAAATCTTGAGGAGCTAGAGTTGGGGGGAAATTACCTTAGTCGAAAAATTCCTGATTTTTTTAAAAATGCAACTATGCTCACGACCCTAGATTTGGATTCGAATTCATTTTTTTGGCCGTATTTCAAATATATTTTATAATTTAAGAAAGCTTGAAACACTCATCCTTGAAGAATTGATTGATGAAAGTTCAACTACAGAGTTAAGTTTTGTCGATTCTTTGACAAATTGTATTTCTCCAAAAATTTTGGATCTTTCCTTCAATCCATTGAATTCTAAGTTTCCAAATACCATAGGGAATCTCTCTAATTCTCTAGAGAAGTTCTATGTTCAGAAATCTAATATATGGGGAAGCATTCCAACAACGATTGAAAACTTAAGTGGATTAATATCATTAGATTTGTCTGAAAATCAACTAACTGTAGTCATTCCTTGGGTAATGGGGAAGTTAATAAATCTACAAGGTTTGGATCTTCATAAAAACAAGTTGGAAGGATCTATTCCTTATAAACTATGTCAACTAAAGAGCATTAGGTTTTTAGAACTTCAACGCAATGAATTCTTTGGGAACATAAATACCTGTTTGGGCAATCTAACCTCATTGTGAAAGATTTCACTTGCATGCAATAGTTTCAATTCAATAATACCTTCCACTTTATGGAGTCTTTCAGATTTGTTGATCCTCAACTTGTCTTCAAATGTGTTAATAAGAGCACTTTCAATGGACATTAGTAACTTAAAGGTTTTGATCGAACTTCATTTATCAAGAAATCAATTATTTGGTAACATCCCAAGCACATTTGGGAAACTTCAAGGTTTAACTTATCTAACCTTAGGACAAAATAAATTTGAAGAGCCCATCCTTGAATCTTTAGGTAGTATGCTCAATTTAGAGCATCTTGACTTGTCAAAAAATTACTTGTCTAGTGTTATTCCTAACTCTTTGAAAGCACTTGTACATTTGAATTTTTTCAATGTGTCATTTAATAACTTGCAAGCTGAAATTCCCAATGATGGCCCTTTCACTAACATCACAACCCAATAATTCTTGGGGAACGTTGAACTTTGTGGGGGTCCTCAAAAATTGAGATTCCCAACATGCCAAGTTGTTGCAATTACTTAACCCTTAAAAACTAGTTCAATTGTTTTGAAATGTTTTGTGCCCATTGTAATAGCCATAATGCTTCTACTCACATTAACCCATGTTCTTATTAGTAGTCAAAAGAAAAGTAAGCAATCTATTTCAAATGTAGAATCAATAGTAGTAACATGGCAAAGAATTTCATACCATGAACTTCATAGTGCTACAAATGGGTTTAGTGACATCAATTTACTAGGAAACGGGAGTTTTGGAAAAGTATAAAAAGGAATTCTATTAGATGGAATGAGTATTGTTATGAAAGTCTTTAATCTCAAGTTAGAAGGAGAATTTAAGAGTTTTGATATCGAATGCGAAATATTATGCAATGTTCGACATTGAAATCTTGTCAAAGTCATTAGTAGTTGTGCTAATCTTGACTTCAAGGCATTGGTCTTAAGTTATATGCCAAATGGGAATTTGGAAATGTGGTTATATTCTCACAATCATTATTTGAGCATCATCCAAAGATTAAACATAATGATAGATATTGCAACAGCATTGGATTACTTGCATCATGGATGTTCAATACCTATTGTTCATTGTGACTTAAAACCTAGTAATGTTCTCTTAGATGAAGACATAGTAGGGCATGTGATAGATTTTGGAGTTGGAAAATTTTTGAATGGAGGGAATTCTATTACATAAACTATGACACTTGCCACAATAGGATATATGGCTCCAGGTGATATTTATTATTAATATTGAATATTCTTATTTTGTTTTGTTTCTTATATCATAAATCTTGTTAAAATATGATCAATTAGTTTTCTTACTTACATACACATATTTTTTTCTTATGCTTACACACTTAACAAATTCTAAGTAAAACTAATATACAACTTATTTAAAAGAGGCAAATTCATTAAAACTATGTCATATCATGTTTGCAAGCATGTAAGGGGTCTTATGTGCAAATAACACTTTACATTTTCCATTCTCATTTATCAATGGCAATTGTCATGAAACCTTTTTTTTCCTACTTACCTACAAAATATGGACTAGAAGGAATTGTGTCAAGGCAAGGTGATGTATATAGTTTTGGGATTTTGCTTATGGAAACATTCACTCTAAAAAAGCCAATAGATGAAACGTTTCAAGGAGAATTCAACATGAAGTATTGGGTCAAAGAATCATGCCCTGATCCAATAGTTAATACTGTCAATGCTAAATTTTTAATAGAAGATGGAGTACCATTTGGTAGGAAAAAAAGATTACTTAGCCTAAATAATGGGATTAGCCTTGGATTGTTGCATAGAAGTGGCCAATGAAAAGATAAATATCAAGGATGTGTTAGCTACATTACAAAAGATCAAAGAAGCTTACAAATAAAGCTAGAATCCTACAATCACTTGTTTGAGATAGTTTGTAATCTTTTCAAACTTTTGCAATTTATTTCAATTGTTTAATATGTGAATGTAGCATTCCCTAAAACTTTTTTTGTTTTTATTTTTTTTCTTATGTTCTACATTACATTTACACTAATATGTAACATTGGGAAAAATATCTTAATTCCAATATATGAATAAGAAGTGCGTTAAAAAATTTATGTATGTTGTGATATATTAAGGATAATTATATAAGGAGGGTGACCTCATAGGAGGTTGAATTTTTCACCATTGGATTATCCTTTTTTCAAATCTTAAAAGGGATAAGTCAAACAAAAATCACAAATGTCAATAAAAAAAGGCAATTTAATGATGAAAACTTGCAACCTACTAACAGGTGGAGTTTCTCATACAATTACCCATATATTAACACATATTCATCCTATATTCCAATGCATGTGAGTTTCTTATTTAGTTTCATTTATTTTCACTTTGATTGACACTACTACAAAAATGCTAATTTACATATAGTATTTAGAGGATTACACATTGAAATAGGACTAATGTTTAATCAAGCATTATTGTATATAATTTTTAACATTTGGTTTGTAATCATCATAAACCAAGCAATAATGTTGGTTATTATATAGATAAAAACAACATCATTACTTTGGCTAGCATTGCAAGAATGAATAATAAATGTCAGATGCTTATAAAAAACTAATATTTAATGTTGAAATACTACTTCTATCTTTTTAAATAACCAATAAGGTGCATGATTCCCTTTATCAATCTAAATCATTTCCTTTGCTTCCTCACTCCCTCATCTTTCCTATTTTCCTTGTCTTCCTCCTTATAAAACCTCATATAAAACCAAAAGTAAAAATCAACATCTTTTATGACTCTATAGAATCCTATTTTCAATAATATTGAAGAATAAATTGAGAAACAAAAGTTTGAAAATTGTGAAAGGCTATATCTAATACCTTAGTCAGAGATAAGTGTTTCACTAGATCTGCCTTCATACTCATTACTCAAAATATGAGATTAGCACTCTCTTAAAAAGCACTCTTGAATTCAACACTTGCAAATGTAATAATCATTTATGAAAATTTGATGGAACACAATTCACATGAATGATTAGTAAATAATACTACTAAATGCTAAAGAAAATGAATGAATTTATATTTCTTACCTATACAAACCTATAAAAATTGTATTAAAATGATAAAAAAATAAAATATGATCGATTGTGAAATCAAAATTAAATTATAAGAATAAACATAAAAACTAAACAAATTCTTACATTTATATTTTGTTCTTTTTTAATAAGTACTAAACCTCACATATTTAGCCACAAGAAATAAGCTTCAATCCTGTAAAATTATTTTAAAGTTAGAAGGTGAGTAAAAATACAAAACTGAGAAAATTCATCCTAAAGTTGGAACAACTGTTAGATAAGGAATTATTTTAAACTTGGAAGAGTTTCAGGTATATTTTGTAAAAGATGGCATGCTTTACCCTTTGGATTTTTAACTTGTGCCAAAAGGTTAAAGTTTCCACATTAGTTACTATAAGAAAATCAGGTCTAAAGTTAAATATTAAATATCAATTAATTATAAAATCAACATCTTTATTAAGATCCCATCATTCTATTAATTAATATTTAATGTCAATCACTAAAAAAGAATTGACATTATAAAGTTTTTTCAACAATCCAATCTATTACTTTTGCTTTGCTAACTTTTTCCATAACCATTCCCAAAAGATTTCAAAATCATTCTAGAATGGTAAGAAACAATAAATATGTAAGAATGCCATCATCATTTTATTAATTGATTAAATTTGTTTTTAATTCAACTTACTTTATAAGTGAAATCAACAATATTAAAATTCTATCTTGTGTTATGAAAAATTTCTTATGCATTTAAATAGATATAAACAAAAATAGATTGAATATAAAAGAAATAATGAGAAAGGAGATAATCTATTACAAAAATGAAGTTAGCCATCTTATTTATTTTCACATTAGTACATCAACATATACAATGAAAAAGTTATAATTTACACTGAATAATATTCTTTTCATTTACAATAAACATATTTTTAAAAGAGGACATTATATATCATTCTCTACTCATAATTCTTTTATGTTACTTCAGAGTTTTTAAGCTAGAAGATGTGGATGGTTGTAAATTGATGATAAATTATAATGAAAAAAATGGCAACATTATTCATGCATTGAACACAAGCCTATTAATACAATAACGGATACTATTTCTTCTCACTTTAATTTATCATTGATTTCACAACATTTCTTTGCATTTTCTCAATATTCCTAAATGTGCTTCTTAACATGGAGGGTGTAGATCAACCACTTTTGGAATCTGTCGATAGAGAAGGCTTTTGAGATTAAAGGTATAGACTATAGTACTCAACATTACCTAGGCTATTGAAAAAATTCAAGAATTTCTTAAGGAATTCCTTCCAAGGATTGGTACCAACACTTTCAGTAATAAGTACAAGGATTCAACAAAGCATTTGGATGGATTCTTGTCTAAATTCAAACATTAAACACAAGCCTATTAATATAAGAATGAACATATTGCTTCTTCTCACTCTAATTTTTCATCAATTTTGTGACACATCTTTACATTTTTCTTGATATTTGTAAATGTGCTTATTGACATGAAAGGTGTAGATTGACCATTTTTGGAATCATTACTATAGAATTGCAATTCTACTTTAGTGGATAGATAATGGTAAAAGGGAAAACTGACATCTATATAGACACTATGGCATTTTTGAAATTATTAAAACTAATAAGATGATAGTTAGTAAATACAATTATCATTGATTTTGATGCAATCACATTTTTTAAATTTCTAAGAAATTTAAAATGATGATTTTTTTATTTGACCTACATCATAAGGTATAACATTTGAAGGATACTAGGAAAATGAAGAAACTTAAAATGTCAGATTTAGAATTAATTGACATCTATGTTAACATGGTCTTATTCTTGTAATTATTTATAAACTTAAGATGATGATTTTTAACTTAACCAATGTTATGATGTATGGCATTTGAAAATTGTTGAGAAAATGAGAAAAAAACTTAAAATGTTAGTTTTAATATTAACTACATCATGGAATTTTTTAAATTATGAGAAAATGTTAATTTTTTACTTAAGCAACATTGTAATGTATGGTATTTAAAAGTTGTTAGAAAAATGAGGAAATTTAAGATATTGATTTTAAAACTAACTAACATCTATTTGGGCACAGTGGTATTTTTGAAATTATTAGGAAGTATAAGACATTATTTTTTATGTAATCAACATTATTATATATAACATTTAAATGTTGCTGGAAAAATAAGGAAACTTAAGATGTCAATTTTAGAAATAAATAATGTCTAAAGGTATTGAAGTTTAATAAGAACCCCAGATATGATGTTATTTTTGCAGTATAAATAAAATGCATCTTTCATTTTCTAATTATCAATCTTACTCTCCCTCTTATTTATTCTTAAAATCAATCTTTGTCTCCATCTAACTCCCTCTACAGAACTCTAGATTTTCTTTCTTTCTCCACCACACATCAATAAGCTACTAATACTCCTTTCACTAACTTCAAGCATGAAGCAAATGTCTTGTTCCAAGATACTAGTTCAAAATATAAACTTCTATTTCTCTCGAATCTTTGTCTCTTTGTTCCAAGATACTATTTCAAAAGATTTCTATCAGTATTTCTTTTCTATAACTTCTAAGTTTCTATCTAAGTGTTATATGCTTATTATGCATTTGATAAAAATGTTGCAATTGAAACCAAATCAAGCAAATAATAATAGAAGATGGAGAAAAAATAAAAAATAAGTCCATGAAAATAGTTGTTTTCACAACTCTAGGAAGGGCAAAACCCCTTCAAGTTGCATATATGAATAAAACTCAAAAACTTAGATGAAGTCAACATAAAATTTTCCCCAAACAAATAATCAAGTGCAAAATTATAACCTTTCAAAGTTTTTAGTTCAAAATACATATTTTTGCACAAAATGTTAAGTTTACTCAATTTTGACCATTAGTATTTTGACAAAGAAGCCAAAAAATAATTTTTTAAAAAAATATTGAGCAAATATTTCATTTTAGTTGCTTATTAGAAATTGACATCTTTAACTTTGCACCAGTTACCAAGTAGTTTAACACACAAGAATTTATGATGGTTTTTTTTATAGGAACTAATGTTATTTCACTTTTCACGATGGTTTTGTAACCAATGTCATAAAACATCAACTACAATGATTGATGAAACAATGGTTATATTCCAGTACGAAATCCTTTAAACACTCAACATCTATCAACTTTTCTGTAATAGGGAATCCATTAACAAAAAAGGCTTCTAAGATTAAGGGTGTATACTATAGTATTCAATATTACCTAAGTTATTAAGAAAATTTAGAAATCTCTTAAGGTTCCTTCCAAGGACTTGTAGCAACATTTTTAGCAATGAGCACAAGGATTCAACAAAGCATTTGGAAGCATCTTTGTCAAAAGTCCATCCAAATGTAGGTACGAGTTTCTAAAAAAAACTTTGAAAGAACCCTAAACCTTCTAAATAGCCCTGGTAATATCAAATACTAAGATCTACACTCACAACTAAAAAGCCATTTTTTATGAAAGAAAAGCTATCTTGATAAATTGTTGATTTGATTCAAACAAGCACCTTAAATCCTACTTATAGGTCAAAAGCAAATTAAACTTAGATTATTAATTTAAAACTAACATTCTACTAAAATGATGTGTAAATTGTTAATGAAATGTCATGGCAATTGAAGTAGACTTAGACAATTGTCACCACAAAATTGATGTTACAAGTTCCTCGCCTTCAGAATTGTTATTCATTTAGTCATCTTTAGTTCCATTCATTTAGACTTCTTCATAAATGTCATTCATTTGGTCATTTTCAATTTCATCCATTTATACTTTTTCATAAATGGCATTTATTTAGATGTATTTAGTTTTGGAGGACATACCATCATATTAGACATTGGTTAATCCCAAAATTGACATTTTTATGTTTGTTATTTCCTCAACAAAGGCCTTTTGATTATTTACAAAATTATGAATTATGCTATGTAGACAACTAATGGCATAAGAATCCTAGACTGACGCCTTAACATTTTAAACTATTTTCATATAAATTTCACAATATATTTGATTTGAAATTACTAATATGAAAAGAAAGTTATTTTGAACTAATTTAACATAAAAAGTTATATTTATTTCAATATGTATTCTCTTCATTAATCTATAAAATCCAAATGCCAATTATAGAGTTTTAACATGAAAGCAACATATAGATGAGTAAAGACAAATAATTCTGCAAATTTATATAATTTTAATTATCATTACTTTATTCATAATGAAATTACAAATAAATGAGTAAAGAGAAACAATAATATCTATATATTTGTACCCATTAACTACACAAAATCATCAATAACCAAAAACTACATGTCTATATAAATGCAAAAAACAATAGCAAAACCACTATATGTGCAAATCTTCATACTTGAAGCAAAATCCAATTTGTTGCTAAAATTTCTCTAGTTTGTACACTCTAGTGACATGAAAGTGAAGTGAGAACACAAAAAAGTCACTATATATCAAATTATTATCAACTAACTCTTTTATTCAACTTTTACTCCATTTTAATTAAGAGAGCATACAATGAGAGAACCAAAAGTTAAGGTTCTTTCATTGCACTTTTTTTTTATGAAAGTGAAGTGAGAGGATAATAGAAACACCATGTGTCAAAATCATTATACTCAATGCAAATTCTAGTTTGCTACATATTTTTCTCCACCTTAATCACTAAAACTGACATCTTATCCAATTAAACCAAATTGGCTATCTTAAAGAGACTTTTGAAATGCCTTTTAGATAATGATTATTAAGTAAAACTGACATTCTATCTAATGAAACTAAATTGTGCTATCACAGAAAGATTTTTAAAATGCCTTTTAGTTGGCAAATAAATAAAAAATCAATGTTCTAATTTACACATAAGGTTATTTTATAACCAATGTACTAAATTTCCTACCATTGACATAGACATTGGTTATACTCTTGTTCATCATCGTAAATTTTTTATATAATTTTAAAAATGTCATCATGTCAATGTTAATGTAAACTGACATCTATCAATTGATGTAAGTGATTATTTCTGTAATAGTATCATTTGTTATATGGATAATATAAAAACTTATAAAACATAAAACTAATACAAAGAAAACTTAAATATAGTGTGTAGTGACATGATATTTCAACTTCATAAACTACATATTTTATCTATGTTTTTTTTTCATTTTTTCTTATTCTTTTGATACCATCTTTCTCGTGTCATGGCAATAGCACTGGTAGTTGTTAGTAATGACTTATTTGATCAAAAAAATAAGACATTCTTGTAAAAATATTTTTTGACTATCATTAATTGGATTTTTTATTTTATTTTATTTAAAATGGACTGAGTTTGATCCTAGAGTTATAGTTTTTAGTCTAATTTTTGTAATCACTTTTATGGACTTAAAATGTCTGGTGGGCTGATGTGTTTTGCAACAAGTGTAAACCTTTAACCAACTGGACTTTTGATGGTTGAGCCCAGTAGAGTTTTTTATTTAAGCAAGTTAGGTCTCCTTAGCCACTCTATGCTCTATTAATAACCACAAAACACTCTGTGAATTCTGGTGCCCCATCGACTGCAAATTTGTAGATAAGGCAAAGAAGATCAAATCTTTATTTATCAATTTATTCATATTTCATTATGGAGAATACATATACGCTATCTATTTTCTAAAATCATGTATTTTATATTCTTGATCTATGTAAGTTTGTATCCTATATGAATAATTTTTACTTACATTTGATATCAGAGCCTCTTACAATAGATTTAAAATTAAAATACATGTCTTTTTCATGCAATTTATATAATTGTTATTATCCATTTTGATTTGATAATTTTTTATCAAATTAAATACAGATTTAGATATATTTTGTTTTCCATTCTACTGTATTTAATTTGATATAATGTAATTGTCTTTGCCTTCATAGATTTCTGTGAACTCATTGCACAGTTTTTTTTTCTCTATTGAACAACCTGCAAATTTGATCGGGAATTACAATTTACCTAAACCAATATTCTGATTATACTTCTTTTACTTTCCAAATAAAATACATTATTTATGTATAGTTGTTTTGTCAGAATATTAATTTGATTTTATTGTTCACGGTTAGTGTGATTTATATTTATTCATTGTTGTTAGTATTATATATATATATATATATATATATATATATATATATATATATATATATATTCTCTTTCTTTCCCCTATTTCTAGATTTTTTTTTCCCGAAAACCATTGCGTCATCGCCAAGGCATTTGGTCTGGGTTCTTTGGTTAAAAAAGCCGACGTGATGCACGTCTTTAACCAAGCTTGATTGAAGCACATCATCACCTGAGGATTAATACAGAAAGATGAAAAAAAAATTTGATTTAGGTGTGATCAGTGCCATTATTGATGGTGGACCCCACGCAATGATTTTATATATATTTTATTGTTCTTTATTTATTTATTTTACCTTTTCTTTTGTTGAAATAAATATTTACTTTATATTTATATTTCTTTTGACTAATTTATAATATTTTACAGTAAAAATTTTTTAAAAATTAATTAATTATAATTTTTCCACTCTCCCAAAATTACAATCCTAAATGCATACTCTTCTAAAGTTAGGAGAAAATTAGGAAAACTTATTTATTTTTAATTTGCAACAAATATATATTGAGATTGTGTTTTTGATGCAATATGATTTTTTTTTATGATCAGTATTGGTGCATATTATTTAGCATCCCTTAATGGACTGATCATATTTTATTTTAATTTATAGTTTTGGACAATATTTAAATATCCCGGTTCTTTTGGGAGACTTATGGGTTGAAATGAGTAATTATCATCAAAGTAAAATTATTTATTTTAATTTATAAGTTTTCAAGTTATTGATAAATATTTACGGGATTGATTTTTAATTATTTCATATAATTACTTGCCCAAATGGGGTAATTATGTGTTGTATTTAAAAATGAGCTTATTAATATTTTTAATTATTTCATATAATGACCTGCTCAAAGGAGGTTATTGTATAATATGATTAGAAATTGGTTTATTGAAGCAAAAGATTATTTCTGGATTTATTTTATTATTATAAATTTTATCTGTCCAAAGGAGGTATTTTTGTAATAATAATATATTATCCTAGTTGGCTTCAATTTTTAGGAGGGTCTTTTATACATTGCATTCTCTGCCCAAAGGGGAGAATATAGTGATATTTTATATACTCCTAAATGTGGTTATGGATAAATTTAAAATGCTCAAAACTAACATATTGCATCTCTAATTATTCTTTCACAATCTCTTTTGTAGTGAACAATAATACTGCAACTATTAAATTGTTAAATGGTACAAATTATAAGAGATGGAAGCAGGATATAGAGTTTGCTCTTAGTATTATAGATCTTGATTTAGCCTTGTGTGAGCCAGAACTGCCAACACTCACTCCTGAAAGTACTCAAGAGCAAAAGAATTACTATATAAAATGGGAAAGATCTAATAGGCTCAGCCTCATTGCAATTAAGAGATCCATACTTAAACATCTATTGGGTGGATTGGTAGATGTAACCAAGGCCAAAGAATTTATGGATACTATAGGGAAAAGGTATCAAGTATTTGATAATACTAAATCTGGATGTCTGATGAAGGAATTGATGACTATGAAGTATGATAACACTGGTAGTGTAAGAGAGTTTATTATTAAGATGGTTCACCTCCAAACTCAATTGAGGAACTTAAAAATTGAATTATCAGATACCTTTCTTGTCCCATATGCCTTGAATTCTTTACCTCCAAAATTCAGTCAAATTAAGACAGCATATAATACCTTGAACATGCCCTAAACCATTAATGAACTCATTACTAAGTGTGTTGCTAAGGAAGAAAAAATTGAGGAAAGAAAAGAAAGAAATAAGTTTTTTGACCCAACCAAAATCCTTACCTAACAAAAGCCCAACCCACAAGGAAAAGAAACCTAAATCACATGGTCCAAGGAACAATTTTTCTAAATCTCAGGAGACCCACTTGCATGGTAACAATGATAATACCAGTTATAAACCACCAGTGGGAGGCCTGACAGGTTCCATTCATATGAATGTAGAGTGCTATCATTATCATAAGAGGAATGATTACTATAGATTCAAGTCTTGGTTAGAAAAGAAAAAAAGGAAATGAGAATGGTAATCTCTTATCCTTAACTTACTTTGAATCAAATTTAGTTGATGTCCTTATAGATTTTTAGTGATTTGATAGTGGTTCCACAACTCATATTGCAATTACCCTGCAAGGGTTTGTAAGCAAAAGGAAACTAAGTGATAGAGAGTCCAAGCTTAGAGTAGGAAATGATCTTGAAGTTGCAGTTAAATGCATAGGAGATGTTATTTTACAATTTAGAAAACTTTGTTGAGATTACATTAAATAATGTCTTTTAAATTCCTAGTTTTAGATGTAATTTAATTTCAATTTCTCTTTTGGATAGGCTTGGATACAAATTTATTTTTGGAAATGGAAAAGTTGATATTTTATTGCATTCTGAGTCCATCAGTTTTGGAGTTCTTGATAATGGTTTATATATGTTACTTTTAACCCCTGATAGTCCTTATGCTTTTCTGAATGTTGAAAATATAGTTTGAAAAAGGCTTAGAATTAAGGAAACATCATCAATCTTATGGCATAGGAGATTAGGACATATATTTAGGGAATGGGTAGGGAGGTTAATTAAAGAAAATATTCTTCTTTCCCTAGATTTTGATGATATAGACATATGTGTGAGCTGTATTAGGGGCAAGTTAACTAAGACTAAAAAGAAGTGCGCTACTCGTAGTTTTAATCTTTTAGAGATAATTCATACTAATATATTTAGACCATACTCTCCCATTATTTGTGGTTGTCATTATTTTGTTACATTCATTAATGACTTTTCTTGATATGGTCATCTTTATTTGATAAAAGAAAATTATGATGTACTTGAGAAATTCAAAATTTTCAAAATTAAGGTTGAAAAACAACTAGGAAAAGTCATCAAGATTGTGAGATCTAACTGGAGAGGTGAATATTATGGTAAACAAGATGTGTTTGGGCAACACATGGATCATTTGCCAGATTTATACAAGATTGTGGAATTGTTCCACAATATACCATGCCTGGTAGTCCTGAACAAAATGGCATTGAAAGGTGCAATTAGACTCTTAAAGACAAGATGAGGAGCATGATAAGTGGAACAAATTTACCTAAATTCCTTTAGAGTGAGGCCATTAAAACTACTTTGTACATCTTTAATTGTGTTCCTAGCAAGTTATTACCTAAAACGCTCTTTGAGATTTAAACTAGTAGGAAACCTAGCCTTAATCTTTTTCGAGTTTGGGATTATCCTTCTAAAGTGAAAATTTATAATCCATCAGTGAAGAAACTTGATCCAAGATTCGTTCATTATTACTTCATAGGATATTTGGATTGTGCAAAATGATACAAGTTCTATTGCCCTATAAGACGTATAAAAATAGTTGAGTCCATGACTGTAAAATTTCTTGAGCTTAATGTTGTTGTTTTGTCACCAAATCTAGGGCACCTTGAAACACAAAATGATAAAAAATATAGAGCGTGATCAAATTATAGAACATATTGCAGCTGTTCCCATTGAGAACCATCAACCTGTTCAACCTATAGAGTAAATCTCAGTTAGAAGGTTAGTTAGATAAAGGAGGGCAATAATTTCAAATGATTATTATATCTATCTTGGTGAGAGTGAATATAACATTAGGGATGTTATAATCCAACTATATACAATTAAGTAATGAACAGTCAATAGTCTAATTTGTAGTTGAATGCTATGAATGAGGAAATTCAATCTATGATCAAGAATAAAGTGTGAGAACTTGTTAAGCTTTCGCAAAATTGTAAGGCAATTGGTTACAATAGGTATACAAGACTAAGAAAGATTCAATTAGTAGAATTGAATGATTTAAAACAAGATTAGTAGCTAAAGGTTTCACTTAGAGAAGGGGAACTAATTACTTTGATACCTTCTCACTAGTATCTTCTAAAGACTCATTCAAGATTATTATAGCCTTGGTTGTACATTTCAATTTAGAGCTTCACCAGATGGACATTAAAATAGCTTTTTTAAATGGTGAACTTTTAGAATATATACACATAAACCAACCTAAAAGTTTTTTAGATAAATGGATCTAAGCATTTGGAGTTAAAATACCTCACAGTCAAAGATCTTGTGCAGAAAGGGGACATAATGGTAAAGCACATTCATAATGATGCTATGTTGGCAGATCCCATGACTAAAGGACTTAAACCTAGAATTTTTCAAAAGCATGTTGTGAATATGGGAATTGTAGGTTCTTTTGATGTCTTTGGTTAGTGGGAGTTATTTTTATTTTGATGACTATCTTTTATGTAATTTTTCATATGTTCCTTTTCTTATATCTTCACATATACTTGTTAGTACATTGATTATGTATCAATGTTATCTTTGTTGATGCATACATTATTTAATTATATTGTGCCAATATTATAATTTTTTATGAGGGCTAAGACTCGATGTCAGTCATTAGTTCCTGAGCTTAATTATTTATCGCAAAATCAACACCATTTTGGGATTTGTGAGATAATTTAGCTTTGTATGTTGCCAGTTGATTTCTCGTGCTATATGAATTTATTAGAGAAATCATTGAAGACTGACATGAAAGATAAGTATGATTTGATCACAATTTTTGATGCCATCTTTCATGCTACACTATGACATCAATGACTAAGTATGTGTAGTTCATGATATTTTGTAACCATGGAAGGTCTTACATTATTAAAGAATGTAATTGCTGCCATAATTCGGTATTATTGGCTTAGGCTTAGTCAAATTTTCAAGCATTTATCTCTAGGGTGGTGTATTTTTAAAATTGTGGCCACATGTGTTTAAAAATTAATTCTTAGCCCAAGAGTCATTTTTTAAAATAAAATATATTATAAAATAACTTAATTACAATTAATGTTGTCCAAGTGGGAGAATGTAAAAATATTTTTTGGCTATCATTAATTGGATCTTTTATTTTGTTTTATTTAAAATGGGCTGAGTCTAATCCTACAGTTATAGTTTTAAGTCTAGTTTTTGTGATCATTTTTATGGACTTAAAATGCCTAGTGGGCTGATGTGTTCTGCAACAAGTGTAGACATTTAATCAACTAGACCTTGGATGGGTGAACTTAATAGGGTTTTCTATTTAAACAAGTTAGGTCTCCCCTTAGCCACTCTATGCTTTATTAATAACCATAAAACACTCTGTGAATCCTGATGCCCCATCGATTGCCAATTCCTAGAGAAGACAGGAAAAATCAAACCTTTGTTTATCAATTTATTCATATTTTATTATGGAAAATATAGGTACGTTATCTATTTTCTGAAATTATATATTTTATATTCTTGATTTATGTAAATTTATATCCTGTATGAACAATTTTTACTTACAATTCTACCTCTCATTAATCCTATTGTTTGTCAAGTCATCATGCAATTCTAGCTCGATGAAGTTTGTGGGCAAAAAAGGGTGAATTTGCTTTCAAAATATTTTTGATGATATAAAAAGATCAAATTCATCAAATAAAGCTTCCTCTTTATGAAAATATTCAAGAATAATTAAATTAATAATAGAAAATAAATTAATGTTACTCAAGAGTAGAAAATAATGATAAAATAAGCAGGTAAAGAAATGTAAAAGTTTAAAAAAGAGATATAATAACAAAACCGTGTTTTCATTCTGTTGCTCTGTTTAGCATTTTCGTTGGTAAAAAATATTGTAGTGTCCTCTCTTCAAGCTCTCTTCAATCACTTCAAACCATCCTTTTCTCCATTCTTGGCGTCCTTTCTGGCATTCCCACATTCAGGCTCTTTGAATTCAGGATGTCAGGTTAGTTTTTTTAACGTACAATACAGTACGACATTTTCTTTAATCACAATCTTCGTATACTATGCAACCCCACATCAGCAGATCTCCATGTTATGAATGGCAATGAGGTCACCTTCTCTCTCCCATATTTCATTATCGAAGACAAAAGTTGCTCCATTCCTATCTTTCATTATAGGAAACATAATCTAACTCATTCCCGTGCTCCACAGATCAATATATGGCTCCACAAATTTTTGGGCAGTGATTAAAATAAAAAAGTAAAAAAATTAAATAATAAAATTAAGTTTTAAAAATTCACATGTGATAATTAAATAATTTTAATTACAAATAAATAAAGTTTTAAATTCATATATAGTTAACAATAATTTTAAATTTTTAATATTAAATTGAAATACAAAATTAAATATCTATTTCAGTCACTCATAGTTTGAGTTTATATCAATCTGATTCTTAAAAAAATTGCTATATCAATTAAGCCCTTCAAAAATATGCAAAGTATGTAAGGTGATCCTTCCGTTAATTTGAAAGTTAACATTATAACAGAATTAATTACATGGAGAATTTAAAACTTATGTGGCACCATCCATTTATTGATGAGCTTTTTACAGTGTACTTATGTAATATTTGCTTACAAATTATAATAATTGATCATTTACTCTCAACGTCATGTTATTAATTTTTATAGATAAATTGAAAAACAATTGTTTATTGGCAGATGTAAATTGATATAACATATGGTCACTCTTGAAAATAAAAATTGCCTGAAATTGTAATGTATATATTATATATCTTCAATCACTTATAATTACTGTAATTGCTTATACTTTTTATTGTCAAGTCCAGGGCGTTTAAATCATTTTTTATGTTTTCAAGTAATATATAAACACACCAAATTTTATTTAATTTAAAATTAAAAAAATACATATTATTCATTAATATATGATTGTGGAGAAATTAATGAGCTGATTATATTATTAATTAATATACGATTGTAGAAAATTATGAATGAGCATCTTTATATACCTTTTGATTTGATTATATTCTGCTGGAAAATAAAATTATGCAAATACAAAATTATTTGGTTGCCTTGTATATTTAAGGTGTCGCAATCACAATGCTTTTAAATTCTTCTTCATGACTGGAATATAATATTCAGTCAATCCATCTGTTCGTCAAGCCTTTTGGAATATTAATATTGAAGAAAAATCAATTGAGATTTGCTTTGCAATTTTCCAGTAAACTGGCAAAACGAGTTTGGTTGCTCTAAATGGTAGTTTGTAGATAATTGGAAAGTTGATAATTGGGAGATCTATGTTTGTCAAGATAAAACTCAGAAATGAGCTGATTTATAGAATTAATTAATATATGATTCTGGAAAATTATGAATGATCATTTTTATAATCCTTATGATTTCATTGCTGGGAAAATGTGATAAAATGAACTGCGAGAGATGCTTCAGAAAAGTTGTTTGCAACTTTATATCCTAGTTTATTGATAGTGACGTAGTACTAAATTGTAATTGTAGTTACAGTTTTGGTTTTATTATGGTTAGTAAAATCATTTAATTTAATATAATAAATCTCTTTTCAAAATTGTCTAGATAGAGTAAATGTATATTTTATTTGCACTCATGCGAGTGCTTTTTTTTTTTTTAATATTTATAACCACACCACTCCCCCTTCCCTCCCTCTCTCCCCGGCATCCATTTTTCAATAGATCACCTCTTTTTTAATTTCATTTTTAATCATTCCTCTCCATAACTATATTTATTATTTTTTTAATTTATTTTTATTTAATTTTATTTTTAAACCACTTTCTCTCTTTCCTCACATTTATAATTGTTTCTTTTTTTAAAAAAATTGAAATAAATTTTAAGATATTATTGTATATCTTAATGTCAGAAATAACAGATTAAAAGTTTCTTTCATAGTATAGTAATTCTTTTAACCAATCCATTTGTTGGATTACAAATTTTTTATTTTCAATGTTTAATATATATTAAAGTTTCTTGAAAATTATGTTCGGAAGGATACTATTGCCTTTTATGAAAACCATATCACCACAAGAAAAACTACATTTGGCCATGGAATTATCGTCGGCAAATGGGTCTGCAAACAATAAAAAAATGTTAAATGTTGTCATTTTAGTGACAGAATTAGTCACAGGAGTTGGAACAACCATTGCCATTGTTTTTTAATTTTTTGAATTTTCCAACTAAAAACAAGATTTATTTCTAAATCTATTAATAAAATTTACTGATGTAACAAATATTTTATTTTTAAATTACTAAAAAATTTAGTGACAAGATCATATATGGAAGTTTAAAATTTTATTTGATAGTGTAATGATTTTTTTTTAAATTAGCAACGAAATTAATGATGATTGTTACACAATCTATCACTAATTGAAATGCACTATTTTATTAAAAAAATTTAGCAATAGATTAGTCTATTGCAAATTCCATCTATAAAGCAGCCCATGTATCATAGTCTAATGCCAAGCCCTCCACTTTCCCCTTTTCCTCTCCCCCTTCCTTCTCTCCTTCAACAACATTGCTACTTTTCTGCCACTACCAACTCTTTTGATGCCATCACTACTATCCTCTGCAGCCATTGTCTTTGCCATTGACAATTGTACTTTTTTTCCCTATATTTATAGGAGTATTTAAACCACTAAACATATAAACACAAGGATTGGGAATTGAATTTTGGATGCAATGGAAGGCACTAAGCCTTCAAGAAATATTGAATGTCACTTGAGGCAAAGGCAATTTTTAGTCCGTTGTCATTTGGTTCATTTTTGTTGTTTTTCTATTTTAGCATAATTTTGGGTTTTGAATTTGGTTATTTTTTACATATCCTATAGATTTTGAGTTTTAATTTGTATGATGTAGTGTGTTGCGATATTTTAGTTTATTAATTTTTATGGTTTTTAGATTAGTTTGTTAATTTTTAGGTTAATTTGTTGATTTTTCTAATTGGATATTGTGTTCTAGTAATTGGGTATTGTGTTCATGTTGAAAATTTTGTAAAAATTAACTAAATTAGTTTAATTTGTATGATTTAGGGTTTAGGGACATTTTAATTTATTGATTTATATTGTTTTTAGCTTAATTTATTGATATCCTAATTGAGCATTGTGTTCTTGCTAAAAAACATGTGAAAATTAGCATAGTTGGCTTAATTTGTATGATTTAGGATTTAGGGATATTCTAGTTCATTGATTTGTATGATTTTTAGCTTAATTTATTGATTTCTAGTTTAATTTGTATAATTTGTTGATTTCTAACTTAATTGTTAAGTTAGGAAATTGAATTAGTTTTTACTTAAGGTATAAAATTATTTTTTTTTATTTTAGCATTAGTGTTAAGTTTTAATTAACTTACTATTTATTAAGTTACTAAATTGATTTTACTTCATAGTTAACTTAGTATTTTTTTGGGGTAATATAGTTGGCTTAGTATTTGTTAAATTAGGAAATTGAATTAGTTAGTTAAGTTAGGGAATTGAATAGGTTTTTAGTTAAATCAAAAAATTAGTTATTTATATTATTGTAGCTTATTTGTATTATAATAATCAATTGTTTCATTCATAACTCAAATTAAATTAGTTTCATTTGTATTGCAATAATCAACTTGTTCCTTAGGGCCCTTCCTAGCCTACTCTTTAAAACCTTGCCTAGCAAATTGCAGGCCACCAATCATTTGTCAAGAATACCCACTAGCACATCCTTAGGATGCAAACTCAATTGATGATAAGATTTAGGTTGCATTCAGAAGGCAACTCGTAAGTGTTGGTTAATAGTTAACTAAGTATTTGTATTAGTTTAGTATTGTTTAACATTTATATTAAATTTACACCACTATATTTGCTTGTATTTGGCTACCAGTTGATTGTTGCATCTATCCGTGATCCTATTAAGGACATAACAAAAGTGATGCAAGTGACAAATTTTGGTGTTAGCCTTCATCTCTATTAGTGTCTCCTAAAAGTTAGGACCATACTTAAAAAACCATAGACAAGTGATCCTATAAAAACTTGGCTAATGTTTTGGAATGCTTCCTCATGTAATGAAAAAAATGAATAGTGATCAAAATTGTCCTTATTGTATCCTCAAGGTAGTTTGTTGGTACTACTAATATCTTAGGTTTAATAGGGTCGAGATCAATTTTTCATGCTATGACTTCCATATAATTTTTTTTAAGACCATTATCAATAACTCCATATAAAAGTACGTGATCTTTCTTGTTACCAATACTCTTAGATTCATTTCATTGATTTGGCAATGTAGAAAAAGAAATAAGATTGTCTTTGTCTATTTCAAAATGATAATTTGACACAGATCATGATTGAGAGAGGATGATAGCCTTGAGGCAGCAACTTATATCTCAATAATTAATGATTAAGCAGTATGAGCACAACATCAATGCATTATTTAAGGAGTTTGAGATGGTTGTCACTATCACTTCCCCATAATAGCTATTGCTAACTGACGAAGGTGGCAAGCACTATAAGGTTGACCAACAACAAGATGCCAAAAGCTAGCCACCTAGAATTTTTATTTCTATATGTATAGACATTGAACATGATTTTTTGTTGTAATGGATTTTATTGATTTTACTATTTTTTAATTATATAAAAAAATATTTATATTCAATTTTATGTTATGAAATTCTATTTAAATATTTGATTGTTGATAGGGTTTAAGCTTTGTGAAATTTGATTATGACAAGGTTTTTGCCACTTGAATTGCTACAAAAATAAACAACATATTAACAAATATATCCCTTATTAGTAATGGAAATTTAAAGATAACACTACTAATTTTGTAAGAATTACCTAGTTTATCAATGAAATTACCAATGGATCTAACTTAACAATGGAAAATTCCATAGCTAATTCAAAGTTTAGTATCAAACTTATATTAGTAACAAAAATATCTGCTGCTAAATTGTAGTGTAGGGATGAAATTTTTGTTAGTAAATATAAAATTAGTAATAGAAAAGTATGTTGGTAATTCCATCCATTATTCATTTGTTTGTCATTGGCTCATTAAATTTGTGATAGAAGTAGTGATGGATAACCTAAATCCTTGCTCATTGTATTATTTATTTGTGTCTTCTGATCTATCAATAGTTTCATTGCTATTAATTTTATTGATGGAATTTTGCTCATTTGCTATAGATTTTTCCATCACCAATTAGAGTTTGTAGTGTGAGAACTGTGGAGTAAAAAACGAATATCAATTTGTGTAGTATTTTTATCATATTTTTAAAAAAAATTAGACATTGGTTAATGGTTACACTTGATGATTATCGAAGTACTTATCCCACTTGATGATTTAACAAAAGATATCACAAATCCTTTGACTTGTTCTTCATAACTTGAATACAATATTCAATCAATACATCTATTCAAGCTCTTTGTTAAAGGCGAATGGATTGAACAAAAAGATTCTTATTAAACCAGCTCAAATAATGGGCATATCAAACAAGTTAAAAAACACTTTCCTCTTTATTTGTAGCGCAAAATATGTAGTATTTTTTTAAATACGATTCAAAATTAATTTACTTCTCCAAACTCTAAAATCTGTCACTTAATCCTTTAAAATTTTAATTAAAATGGAACCTTTATTTTTTTGGTACATTTTTAATGAGAATTATTTATTTATTTCAAGTATTTTTTTTCAATTTTGTATGTGTCTCAACTTTCTTATAATTGAACAAGTAATGGCCTTTAATTTAATCCTTTCAGTTCATATCAAACAAAACCAACTAATCAAGATAATGTAATGTAAAATAAATTTTAATTTTAAACATTCATTTCTATTTTCATTCCATTAGATTCCGTCAAATAAAACAAGCATTTTAAGATTTTTTTTAAATGTTTGATCTGCATCAAACTCATCCATAAAAAAAAAAGTTGAGATATTAATTAAGTCTATGGTTTAATTAACATCTTGGCTTTTCTATCAAAATGTTCCTATTAAATAAATTAAGTTTCACTCTGTCTCTTTACATAATTTATTCTTGAATTATTTATTTATTTCTGGATCAAATCAGCACTTGATCGATCCTTCCCAACTTTTAAATGAGTAGGTGATAGGACATTCGGTAAGCTTAACTTGCAAAACACGTTAAGTTTCATCATTGTACAGCTTGGGCTGAGAATTTGGATCCTTGCGTTGTTAAGAAAAGAAATTAAAGATAGTAAGTCTAAGAGAGAAACAGATATAAAACATTTTTTATTAAAATATTAAATCTTAGTATAAGAAAATGTAAATTTCATAAAAAAATAAATTTATCCCTCCTATATTAAAAAAATGATAAAGAAGAAATTGGACGGTCTAGATTCAGTTGATGGGAAATTTTTTTAATGCACTCAGTAGGGCTGAGAATTTCTCTATTATTGGGTCTTGCTTATTAACGTTTAAGAAAAACATTACTTACATAGGTAATCCAACAGTTGATATTATTTAACTATTAATAATTAATATCTCATAAATTAAGGAGATAAATATTAAAGATTGATCCATGTACTTTAATAATCATTATCTTATAACTATCACTAAATTTCATTTTGATTTATTTTATTTCTAACTAACAGTTTCCTCTAGACTGATTATTATTATTATTTACTTTTTCATAACCTTATTTATTATTTTATATTAATCATTTATCTCTGCCTTCGAGTTTGTTGCTTATCCTTTTTTTTATTTCCAATTTACATCCGTGGATATTAGAACCTTTTTATTTGAATTTTAGTTATCTATAAGAAATAATTAAAAAAAATCACATTTGAATTTATCTTTGGCTCATTCTTTTACTTAAATGTAACTTTGATCCTTTAAAAACAAAAATGGCGTGATTTTGATGCTTAATTTGAAATAATCTATTTTGATATATTAAATGTGTAATTGGTGTAGTTTTGATCCTCATAGTTAAATTTTGTTAACTTCATAATCTCACAAGATTATTTTCATATTAATAAAAAATGGTATGAAAGGAAATTTTTGTTTGGGTAATGAAAATTCTGAGAAAAAAAATTATTGATGGCACCTTAATAGTTCTATTGCCTTAGAGGCATTACTTCTTGTCGTGTCTGGAATTTAAATTCAAGATCATATATATGTATGTTAAGTGGATTATCAATCCTACCATTACCCAAAAAAAATTAAAAAAAGTATTAAAGGATTACATATGAAAGTTTAATATTTTTTAGAGTTTATTATCTTTTAAATCCTAAAAAATGTAATTTGTTGAAAAAATAATTTAGTGCATGCATAGAGATCAAACATAAATTAACAGTAATTGATAGAAATTAAATAGATGAACCAAAATTGTACCAATTATATTTTTAGAAGATCAAAATATATTATTTTAAATTAAGACCATTATAATCATATAATTTGTATTTTAAAGGAACTAAAATTACATTTAAAATTTTTTATCGATTTGTTAAATTCTCTCATATAACATGCAAAGGTGGTCTCTCCTTAGTTTATCTATCTCAACAAACTCTATAATTGGTTCAATCGTAGAATTTAGGAAATTGCAGATTATGCTAATTATTTTTGCATCATAAATAATAATAATTTTTTATATTTATCCTTTTCTCATTGTTATTTTCTTTTGTTGATATATTAGTTACTCTGATGATATTTGTACTCAGATGTTGATATATTTGTTACTCTGATCATATCATATTTATATTAGTTACTCTAATCATATTTGTTGATATATTAGTTACTCTGATCATATTTATATTATCCTCATTAGTTTTGAACAAGACAGGTGATGACTCTCATCTTTTGAGCTAAATATATTGAAATTTGTAGCTTGTTTGATTCAGATTTTTTTAAAAAAATAAAACTCAAATAATTGAAAATCATTGAGAATTTAATTATACACGTAGAAGATTTTGGTACGCATGATAGTAGATAGGTGGAATTAGACTTTAATTAAAATAGATTTTGTCAACAAAAACCAAAATTCTCATTAATCAGCGGTGGAGCATAAGATGGACTTGGTAGAGCATAAGAGGGGCTTGGCAGAACTTAGGGATTCAAAGGGGTTAATTTTTAAAACTATGTATTAGTATCAAGTAATCTTGTAAATAAATAAATTTAAAAAAAATTATGTAAGTTATTGGACTCTTCATAATATTATGTGAAAATTTGACATTAAGCTTGACCTAACTTATAAGCCTGCTTAAAATTTTACTTGACTTGACTTGTAAAAAAGTTTCTAGGCATAACCTCCAATTGGTGGGTGTGCACATATATAAGCTTACCAATTATTGATAAATATTCCAAAAAAATACAATTAAGAGTAGAATTGAGTAAATTTTTGACATAATTAAGTATTGGATTTAATTTTGATAAACTGTTAGTTTAAATGAGTTTTGTACTATCACTCACTCCTATGTTACCTTCTTATTAGAGAATTTTTATAACTCTATTACTGTTAATAAAAATTCTTAATTACTATTACTTTTCTATATGTCATTTTCATGTTTGCTAATAGTATAAAATATTTTATAATGATGGTGCATCAAGTTTAAACTCTTAGGTATAACTCAATAAACATAGGAAGTTGTTTGAAGTTAAATTAATATTAATACTTTTGACATGGACCCACCTCAGTTAAAGCATCGCAAGATTTAATTAAACAATACAAAAATTAAGAGACTAAGTAACTATTAGTGTTTGATAAAATTACTAATTTCATTCTTGAATGAAATTGTAAGGCATTAGCAAAATAATCCTTAAATTATATTAAATGACTAACTTTATCCTTGAATAATATTTTATATAGATAATTTTGTTTTTTCATTCATATCTATATAAACAATTTCACCCATGAATATAGATAATTTCGACCCTCTATACAAATTCTTATAGACAATTGTATCCCTAAATTTCTCTACAAAGTGATGAAATTGCTTATTTGAATTATTATTCAAGGAACAGATTGACCATTTAATATAATTCATGGATCATTTTCTCAACACCTTTCAATTTTAGGCATGAAAGTGGTAATTTTATCATTGATTTTTTTTCATCAATCTTTTTTATGTGCATAATTTTATCCTTTAAGTATAAATATATTCTAAGGTTTTATAAATAAAAAATACTAGCTAACCTAGTAGGTTGATAAGTTAGGATATAATTAATATAACCTAGCTAACCTATTTTATAAAATAGGTCAAACATTAAGTTCAAACTTCTTCTATTTTATAAATAAATTAAATTAGCTCAGGTTAAATATTAAGCTTGGTCTTGTTCTATTTTATAATAAAATAGTTGTTATTCATGTTGCATAACCCACAATTTTATACCATCACTAACAATCTTAAAATATACATTTTAACTATTTTACGAATATTTATATTGCAAAATTTTATTGAAATAAATTACATGCTAAAAAGAAGGGGTATTAGACTCTTGTTATATGTCTTATATATAATTTTAAAAATGATGCAAATCACTACAACAAATTGAACCTATTGTAATAATATTTTCTCAATCGTTGCTAAATGTATAAAAAAGTATGGATTGGATACTTGGCACCAAAAATAAGATCCCATTACTATTTACCAATAACAGAGTTGTTGCTATAAGGAGGACAAAAATAAAAGAAATTTTATTTTTGGGAAAATAAAATAATTTTTTAAAAAAATTGAATCTATAACCACGATATGCCATTGTTATATCTCAGGTAGATAAATATGAAATAAATAATTTTTTTTAAAATGCAAAAAATTAACCCTTTAACAACAACTTGTCAATAGTATGTGGCTTAAAAAAATTGTACAATCTCTAGTCTCCATCAAACCAACCAATGATTAAATCATTGTAATATGGTTGCTTAGGAAATGGAGATGATATAATTGGAGTCATATTAATGGAGACCACATAGCAATGACCAAAATTTGCCTATATCAACAATTATGTCATCATAATAGAGTTTCCTCAAAAATGGAGAAGATGCAGTCAATGCTAGATTTTTAGCGATGACCAAGTTTTACTTATACTAATGATGGCAACATCATGATATGTTTGGTTGGAAAAGGGAGAGGAAGTAGTCAGAGCCATATTAATGAAGACCATATAGTGAAATTTTACCTATAATGATGATTTTGTCATCATAATAAGGCTTCCTAGGCAAGGAAGAAGATGTTGGATTTCTAGATATGATATAACAATGATCAACAATAATAACAATAATAAAGTATTATCCCACACAGTAAGGTCGGTTATATGGATTACACGATGTTATTGGACCCTATCAATAATAACAACTTTATTGTCACAATATGTATAGGATACCAATATAGATAGTAGCAACGAGCCATTTCTTCCTTTAAGAGCATCCGAGAGCCAAAGAGATAGTAAAGTGGGAATAAAATGAAAGCATATTTTTTCTATTTGTAAGTTATATTTCTGTATATTCTATGTTTGATTAACATTCTTTTATTTCTATATGTAATGTTTTGCCTTTTTATTTGTGTAAAATGTAGAGATTTTGCTTTCTTGGTTGTTTGCCATTTTCTTTCCCTAATTACCTTCATCATTCTTCCATGTAGGTAAGCTTAAATTGGATCATATTGCTTTGGTTTTTTATTTGTTTTATATATATTTGCTGATTTTTGGTTTGGAATATTCTATTCATTTGAGAAATTTTATTGCTATCATTGTTGCTACATTATTTTTGTACCTTTTGTTTCAACATTTGATTCGGAAGTTTTCAATTTGGAATTTTTTGTTGTTGCTACAATAATGTGATTTATGGATCAAAATATTCTGTCGTTGCTACGTCATTTTTATAATATGTTTTTTACATCCTGGCATTTTTCATAATACTTTTATATATACTATATAGACGAATATAATTTTTTATATACGTATCGTATAATTTATATAACTTTTTTAATAGTCTTTTCCATTTTGGTTGTAATTTTTATGATATAAATATAATTTGATAAAATTTGTTAAAAGAAATTTATAATTCTTTTAAAAAATTTAAATAATGGGAATCTAAGAATGTAAAAAATGCAAAATAATAATTAGTCGTTGTTCTGTTAAAAAAACTTCATAAAATTGTAAAATTAAAATGGAGAAAACTAATTGTATATAATGAAAAGGCATAATATCAAAAATTAACGTAATGATAATATGTGAATATAAATAGTGGGAAAAATTGAATAAATCCTAACATTTAAATAAAATATTAAATGATTCGAAAATTATGATTACTAAAATTTATAAAAATTTATAATATTTGTAGTATGATATATATATGCTATACGGTAAAATAGTATATAGTAAAATATAATATTTTTACATATCTGAGTAAAAGAAAATATATTTCTTTTTTATAATAGTCTTCTCCGTTTTAAATGTTATTTCTATAATGTGCTTGTAATTTGATAAAATATGGTACGAGAATATTACAAACCTTCTTAAATTTTACGTAACCAGAATATAAGAATGTAAAAATATTAAAATAATAATAAATCCAACATAATTAGGTGCGAAAAACCCATAAAATTATGAAATTAAAACTGAGAAAAATTATATATAATGGAAGCCAATTTTATTAAAAATTAATGTGACAAGAACAAATGAATATAAATAATGGAAAAATTGAATAAATACTAACTTTATGAAAAAATTTATTAAATTAAGTACAAATTATTTTTACGAAAAGTTATAAAACATAGAGTTAAAATATTATTAAATTAGTGAATAAGATAAGGTTATTAGGAGTTCCTTTGTTACAAATTTTTAATTTTAATTTAATAATTAGAGTTAATTGATTTTTATAGAGCACCCAATCATGTGTTGTGCATTTGAAGTAGCTCCTTACTTTTATATTCATTGCAACTAAGTCAGAGGTGCAAGAACGAAGTTCATGTGGGACTCGTGGGTTTGAAGAGAAAATGCACACAACCAGGTATTTAAAAGTGATTGCATAATGGAAGAAATAAAGAATAATTGTGATTGTCTCCATGGCTACCTCGAAGCAGCTCCTAACCTTTATATCCATCACTTCTTTAGGTCATTATTGGTAAACTCTCGTAAAAATACTCACTTATTCTTAATACTAGTACTTTATATGTGTAATTAGGAGCTTGGCTTCCCAAACAATATGTACTTGTTTCCCACTTCAACACAGGAAGTCTTTTGATGAGTTTAGAGTTTAAGATTTATTATATCGTATTCTTACATAGTTTTATTAATGAATGTTTTTTTTCTCTAATTTGATAACTCACTTTTTGTCTTCATTTTATAAACTCACCTTTACTGACACCTAAATTTCTTTTCAATATTTCCTATAAATTTTCTTTTATAAAATTTAAAATATTTAGAATTGTTGTACTATATAAGATTTATAAAATGTATCTTAGCAATTTTTAGTGAATATTTTTATTTGAAAATTTAAATTTAGAGGCATATGTTTTAAATTTCTAAATTATTAAATTATTTGTGTAATTATTATAACAATAATAATAAATAAGTAAATTATCCTTGTTCAAATGATTTGACTAATTGTTTATTTTGAATAAAAAAGTTATTTTAGTTCATTTAATTTTTTAAGTTTTATTAAATAATGTTATTAAAAATATATTAGATATAGTATATTTTTGAAGTGTGTTTATAATGAAAATGTTTTTGAAGCAATTGAAACAAATAAACTATTTAGGGTTTGTTTAAATGTTTGGTTATCCTGTCTCAACAATTTTAGAACGAGCCTTTATAAGATTTCTTTTGTACGTGGCCAACATGTCTAGAGATTTTTTTTTAAATATATATATATATATATATATATATATACACGAGACCTTTTAAACATAATTTTAGAAGGATTTAGTACACATTTAACTTAATTTAAAGATTAGTAATTTCGTGATGTTTATTATCAATGTCTTAATCCATTATTACTTAATGTTATTTTAAGTATTTTTAAATATCAATTATTTCTATTACTAAATAACAAGGTTGATTTTCTTCTATGACCTTACTAAACAACATTGCACTGGATTTTCTTCCTGACTTTAATAAAAGTGGATTTTATATAATAAATAAATTATTTTATTTATTTAAAGCGTTTTAAATATATCTCAATTTTAATGTTATAAGATTTACGACGCATACGCATTTATAATATTAAATTTATGTAAACTATATGTAATTTTTTCTTAACTTAATTTGTTTTAAACTTAATCCATCATTATCACCCAAAAGTTTTCCACTTCTACAATTTTCTAGAATATCCAATAGGTGCAAAGTGCACCGTTTTGGAATTGCCTCTTAATTGAAGACAACACCCTCCTCATTTGGAAAAGAAATCGGAACCCCTCCCCCCCAATTTCATTTGTGCACTGCTTCTCATGAGTCAGCATATACCCACTCCAGCATCCAGCATTTCCCCTCCGATTCTTTCATGCGAGACTCCATTAAATCAGCACTCTATCGAGTGCTAACAAGGCACCTGTTGTCTTGTTTTGAATCCTTCCCGTCGGTGTGCTGCAGCAACATTTAGGTGCAATTGGAGCTTTAATCTCCTTCCCTTCTCTAGAAGCAGGTAAACGCTTCAATGTCGTTAATTTTTTTTATGCACAAAAAGTTATCTAGTCAATTTTAAGATAAAAAGAAAAATCATGAAACCCTAACCCCTAATTGTGTGGAATCTTGTGTTTTTCACTTGAACGAGTTTTAATTCGCAAAACTCATTAAAGAATCAAGTGAAGTTGTTCCAAATTCTAGCTCAATCCAAAAGTTCAGATATGTGTTCTTCCTAATTGAAACCCTAGGCCTTGTTTTTCTAATTTTACCATATCAAGAATCTAAATGTTTGTTGGATCATGTTAGTGATAAATTATGTTCGATTTCTAGATTGGAACACATTTGTGGAAATGACACTTCTAATTGGAAGATTTAAACTCTTAAGAGTTTGATCAAGGTGAGTGGATACTCTACTCGAACTTGTAATTATTATATATTTTTGTACAATTGAAAGGTTTTAATTCTAGATTTATATTTTAATAATATTTTTATTTTTGTTCAAAATGCTTATTGTGACCAACAATGGTTGGTCTAAATAGTTAGGAACTTAATTCCCTTAAGCAAGGTCTCAAGTTCAAGTCTTGTGAATAAAGAAAATTGTCACTAGGAGAGCCTTACTCCTATATTGGGTCCTCTTAGCTCAAATCTAGATTAGTCGGAAGTCTAATGTAGCTTAGTGGATATCAAATGGTTTATACCAAAAAAAATGCTTATTGTGCATATATATATTTGAAAAGTTAGTTTATATGAAAATGTGGTATAAAGCATGTCAAGTGATTTTATATGACAAAAAATAAATAAATGAAAACTTTATATGTTTTAAAATTTCTTATTGGTAATTGAAATGTTCATTTTTGAATTGTGTACTTCTATATATGTTGTGATGAATGAATGATAACCTTATTAAAATTGTACAAAGGATCAACTCAATTGTGTTTTACAATTTTGTATCCTTAGGAAAGTTTTCTTTAAGAGACCTCCAAGTGTACTTCGAAATTGAATTACTAGAGGGAAAAAGGGAGATCGAATTGCCGAAGGGACAAAGGGAGATCAATTTGTCAGAGAGATAAGGTGAATGATGATATTGAATATTGAATTCTAATTGTTGATTATCTAATAAAATTATCATTAGATCTTGCCAATTTTCCGTTTTTCAAATATTAAGAGGATAGACAAAAGTTTCAAGTATTTTGCATTTTGTATAATTTTGTTTTTTGAAGAATAAGTTGGACTCCAAAATAACTATTTTTATTAAACAACCATTTGAAAAGAAGTTTGCATTTGAAATTTAAAGATTCAAAATTTCATCTAATATTAGTTGCATTTTAATGTTAAATATATTTTTCCTAATTTACTATTACATAAAATTGTAATATTTGTCATGTTTTGAGAAAATTAAGGTTTTAATTATAAAATTTTAAAAATTATTTTTATTGTGAGTTTTAGTAGTTTATTCACTATTAATTCATATAACTCAACTTTTTCTTCAATATTTTTTAGGCCTTAAAAATAACTTGATAAATCCTTACTAGGCTTATAAAGATTGAAAACATTATCTTAAAGCAAAATTGATAGTTGGAATAGAATGTTTACACACACATGCATGCACGTGTGTATTTAAAAGGTGTTTATATACATTTTTTTATGTAGTTTTAATACTTTTGGTTTTCTAACTTATAGGTATTGCATCGCTCTAACTAGTGTTTAAAAAACAAGAGAAATTTTATTTATTTTTCTATAAAAATTAAAAGCTATTTTTGAGTAATTTTATCTTATATAACTTTAACTGATTTACATCAAGTTAGAGTCTATATTGTCTATAAGTCAAACTTGCAAAAAAAATTTTGGTGATGATTTCATAAATTGGCTGCACGCTCAAAACTAGGGTGTGACATCACCTCAATTGAATATTTATTTACATAAATAAATTATTTACTAATTTTTGTATTAAAATATGTTTAACTTAAAATGTCATATTTATTAATTAATATCAATAAGATATTAGTGGAGAGTAAAAAATATTACATATTAGTTCTCATATATTTTTATTAAAATTTAAAGTTTGTAATTAATTAATTCAATTAATAATTTTGCATTCCTATGGAATAAAAATGAAATTTAATTTCAAATTTATCAATTTTTTTGCAAAATAATAAAATATATAAGAAAGTTATATTTATATGTTAAGTGTTTAACACAATCTTTTCGGATCTACTAATTAAGATTAATTTAATAATTTTTAGGTCCAAGGTTTTGATTAAGTCTTTATCGATCACAATATATTTAATTTTTAATCTGATATTTAAAAATTAATTTTGAAAAATATTCCTAACATTGAAATATATATAATTAATTTTTATTTTTAAATATAATTCTCAATATATAATAATGTATAATAATTGATTAACAAATGTACTCATGAAGTTTCACAAAAAAATTCTTTTTTAATAGTAGGATTAACGTATCTTTTAGGATGTATTAATTAAAATTAAATGTTATTGGTTACAATATATTTTATTAAGATACAAAAATTAAAAATTAAAAATAAAATTAAAAAATATAACATTCAAATAAATAAAAAATTAATTTGATTTGAATTATGTGCAAATATAATATTTAATATATATAATAATTAATTACCAAATTAACTAATGTATAATATTTTAAGTATGTTCATGTATTAAGTAAGTGAAAATTTTAAGTATAATAATCACTCATAACTTATTAATATCACCAAGTATAGTTTACATTTACATTTACATTTAAATATAAATGAATTCTAAGTATAACATGTTGTATAATAAAAACATGAAATGGAAGCTACAGTTATGAGCATAGCCATATTAAGTACTTGTTTTTGTTTCTAAGATAGCTATATTAAGCACTTGTTTTTGTTTCTAAGATCTAAAGTTTTTCTTGAAACTTCTCTTTGAAGTTTGCACATGCACCTTGAAAAAGATTATTGAATTTTAAGCTTTGATATATACAAACTTATATAAATAAAAAAAAATAAAACTCATTACATCCTAATTTACAAGACTTTCTTTTAAACATTGAAAATTTTGAAGTACTTCTGATATTTAAATCTTTAGCTTCCAGTTTTAGTTCATAAATTTCCTTTTATGATAAGGTTGCTTCATTTTTGCCTGTTGGTTGTTCCTCGACTAATAATGGTATTAAATTGATACATTTAGCAGTTAAACTTGTTTACTCAGTTCATAACTAAAAATGTGAAATCAACATAATGTAATTCATGAATTGGTTAAAGACTATAAGTCTACAGATCAACTTCTCTATTTCAACACAAGGAGTGCATTCATCATATTAGGAATGCTACATCCATCACTGGAGAAAATACCTATGAAAAAAGAGAAGGATAATCAATGCAATATGAAACACAGTAAATCAATAATGTGTCAACCAAACCATACCCAACTAGAAGATGAGGAACTTTCATGAGTTTGGTTGAAAGTAAGAATCTGATCTAAACAACATTTGTACAATAAATTAGTAAGTTTAAAGAGTTGATTATGAAAATATTGGAGATGATCATCAGACCAAACCTTTACACCCACTTCTAAGTCATTAATTAGCATACTATCAACTATGAGAGGACTTTGTAACATAAATTATTGATATAGGGAGATCAACAACACTAGACAAAACTTGTAAGGACAGCAAAACATATGCAATCATAACTAAAAAAGTTGTAAATGAG